>VXBX01006518.1:410970-469628 GCA_013400415.1 Scytalopus superciliaris | reverse complement strand
AAAAAAAAAAAAAAAAACCCCCCCCCCCCCCCCCCCCCCCCCGAACTGTTCTCAGTTTTAAGAAAATACATCCCAAATTGAGGTATACACTTCACGTACATGTGAAGTAAACATGCATTTGTAGCAGTGTGTACACAACCAAGTATAGTGGTCCTTCTTGGAGCCATTCTTGGACTGTAAGAATAGAAATCATTAAACACAAGTCACAAAATCACAAATTAAAATCCAAACAGCAGAATTGTTTCATGTCCCAGGTTTCTAAAATGATGAGCTTCCTTCCATCACTTCCGCAACGCAGTGGGCAGAAGGGAAGGCAAACAGAAAAGAATTATATATCACAAAAGTCCTGACCCATTCTTGGCTTTCACAATGCCCCTAGAACTGCACAATACAGTAACTGGACACAAAGAAAAGGTGTTGCAGACCCAAGTCTCAAATTAAGGTTTTAGTCCACAGAATCACAGGCACGGTTTGAAGGGACCTCTTGAAAGGTCATCTGGTCCAGCACCCTGCTCAAAGCAGAACAGTTTCTAAATTAATCCAGTAACTAGCTTAAAGCATACGATCTAGAATAAACCAGCTATTCAAATATCATCTTGGTCAAGCAGCACTGTGTATCTTCACAGAAAACAGTACTGTAGAGGAATAGTGGACTATGTTTCCATATTGAAACAGAATAGCAAAGACATTTTGCATATTTTAGCAAAAATGAAACTTGTTAGCTCCCTAAATTGTGTTTAGTGTAATTAATTTATAAGGAATTAGTGAGAGGATTTGTTTTGTTGCAGGGGAGTGGGGGTTTTTAATTTTGTTGTTGTTTTGTTTTGGTTGGGGTATTTTTCTGTCTGTGGTAGTAATAGGACTGTGAACTGTAAAGACTAAATTAAGAATGAGTTCCAGTGAGTTTGTTACTTGAGCATGTCATAACACTTGGTGTGTATAGTAGAGGCAGATGTAAATGGAGAAAACACAAGAAGTCTCCAAAGTTCTTGACTTTTGGATACACTTGGATGCCAAAGCTGAGCCTTCTTAATGAAAAATATGTCTAATTTTAATTATTCTGCCTCAGAGATGTTTTAGCAGTACAACAGATTACATTTTTAAGTATTTTGTTGGAAGCATACAGATGAAAACTACACATATATGTGTCTTAAGGTAGGATATGTGACTAGCAACCAGTCAATAAAGTTGTTGACTTTTTAAGTCTTGTATAAATACTGAAAAAAAATCAGTTGTAGAATACATAGCTCAGAACTGGACCATACTATTTATTAGTAATTAATGAATACCATAAAAATGTCTCTACCTATCAAACTACTGAGACTTAATTATAAAGGGAAGACAAGGCACAGCACAAAAGGACACTGAAATCAGTCCCATGCTAAATTTCCTATAAATGCACTTGGTACTGTTTACCAAGGCAGAGAGGGTATGAAGGGACTAACCTAGTCCTGTTAAGCTAACAAGTATGACAGAAAACACTAAAGCAGAGAGAGATCTCTGGATTAATAGATATACTCATCTTCTCCACATTAGGCAAACACCTCCTTATCTTGCCTCATCTGCAGTCAGCTACTCTGGATTAAGCAGAATCCTGAGGTTTAAACAGAGAAATCACTCTTCAAGCTGGAGAGGTAATTTGAACAGGCATTTAATTACTGCAGCCATCCAAACTGTAGTGAGGTAAAAGTGCAGTCTTAAGGGGGGGGGAAAAATAACCCCAACTAAACTAAAAACCAAAACCTCCAAACGTGAACCAACCAAGCCTACAGCAGCTGGGAGCTGTTTGTGACTTTTTGTTTCACTCCTTTAGACTTTCTGGCATTTTTATTGCCTGTTATCCCAGTGATAATATGTAAACATGCAAATAGATTAAATTGAGAGGGGGGAGAAATAGGGGCCACATACATAGGAGCAGAATTGTAGTAACTGATAAATACCAGTAATTTTCAAAGAATCTAAAAGTTTCTCTAAGTTTAGAAGGAAGCAAGCAAACTGTTAATACAATATTCTGATGGCAAGTCTAAAGGAAATTTTAATATTTGTAAGAACAAGCATTCAAAACCTGATTCTTTAAAGTCCCTACTCTGCTTATTTGAAAAAAAATAATATACATTATGGGTTTTTTTCTTTTCTTTTTGTTTTTTTGTGCTCTACAACCCCAAGTGCCAGAATCCACCCCTCTTTTATCTTCCAAATGGCAATTGGGATTTTCATTAAATCATTTGACACCTGTGCTGAGGTTTTAAGAAAAACAAGAAAAGCACACACTCTCTGAACTAACGGGAAAAATTAAAAAAAGCTGAAAATGCTAGGGTTTTGCTAAAAATATGTCTCTCATTTAGAACCAAACATTACTACGGATATCAAAAAAGTCTATTAACAAAGGATGGACCATTTTTTTGTCAAAATTAGAGGATTTGGACACATTGCTTTACAAAGGTAAACCATCTAGAATATTCACAATGGCTGTATTTATTTATTTGCTAGGCTAGTGAAATTATGGAAAATTCTTTCATAAACATAGGCAAGTTTGGAATGCCTGAAAGTGGGCTTTTTGCCAAAATAAAAATAAGATAAAATAAAAGCAAAGCCTTAAATAAACCCATACCACATGGAAGGAATTTTTGATCTCGCTGACTTCACGGGTCCCAGCATTTCACTCCTGTAGACTGACTTCATTAACAATGCACAGAAAGCTATTTTCACTATTTTCTTCAATTCAAAAATCTGAAACACAGCCTGAATTTCTTCAGTGATGGGAAGCATTTTTAACTAGAAGTTGTCATGTGTCTCTTATTTAAATACTGCAAGGCCCAAGGTATAAACAGAGTAAGGCAGTCTTCATTAGGTGTCATCAGGGCTGCTTGGAATCTTACCTCAAAATAACACTAAACTCTCAAAGCCCTTGAAAATTAGATAAAAGCCTGAGGTAGCAGAAAGGATCCCACAAAAGGTTTTCAGGTTAATTCTCCAAGCCCTTGTGCATCAAAACAAACAAAACACCTTTCCCAGTTTTTCATGGGGAATAGATAAAAGGCACAGTGAAACAGCCAGCAGCTCAGTGGGCTCAGCAGCCTTCCCAGGAATGCCAAAGACAGAGGCACAAGTCCCTGTGGCATTCTAGACTAGAGGATGGTACCTCTTTCTTTGTGATACGCAGTGACTAGCACAAACACCCAACATCAGCTCATTAATTAAGCCTGAGGCTGATGAGGTTTGGCCTCTTTTGTATAGTGACCATAACTCTTATCCTTGTCAAAACTGATAGGCCCAATCCATCAACACCTTTCCCTGTTGATGAAAGAACACCTCAGATTAACTTCTTACCCAGCCCTCCAGAAAACACCTACGTGATGGGAGATGCAAGAAGATAAAGAGCAGTAGGCAAGCCCCTAGCTGGGAAAAGTTTTGGTGGTTGGCTTTGGGGAGAAGCACAACACATCTGGAAAGAGCCATGGGAACCACCAGCATGTTCAGCAGATAAAGCAAAAGGGGAATCTTGTCTCACATGAAGCAACTGCAGTGGGCAGTGCTGAATTAACATGACCTAAACCAAAGCGATTGCCAAGTTGGGAACCAGTTTAACAGCATAAGCACCTCGAAGTTCAAATAAGAGGAATGCAGTAGCAAGGGTCACTGCAGGAACAGGCTTGTAAGGGGCTGGTGAGGTTTATTAAACACCACTCATCACTTCATTTAGCACAATTGTGGGAAAAGAAGATTTTATAGCAGAGTGATCCTACATCAGAATTCAAATGTGCAAGACAAGTCCTGTCTCTTGGGAAGAAATCACTGTTTAACTGTGAGAAAAACCACATTTGCTTCTTTGGCAAAATACTGGGGACTCTCCTACGATGTAGAAGTCAGACATGACTCCCATTTAAGTGAAGATGCCAAGAACTTATTACTATATACATATGTTAGTGTTCTACCACATTCTTTCTAAAGGCATCTCTAACAATACACGTGTACAGCCACGTACAACAGTAACATACTTGTGTTTATGAATTAAGTAGCACAGCTCCCAGCAGGCATGCATATGGGAATGCATCACCTGAAACACACAACCGAAACTAAGACTGAGGGTCAGAAAAAATATGCAGAGAAATATGTAGAGAAAACAGTCAGATTTATTAAAGAAACCTTACAACAATATTTCAGAAGCTACATATAATTTGCTGAGAGGATACTCACTTCAGACTTCATCAGAGGATGCAGGATATTTTCACCAACTAGGAAACAGTTACCTCTTTTTCATTTCACAACTAGTCCTATATAAATTAAAATAAAGATATTCTACTATAAAATTTTACTCGTTAATTAGTTACTCAGGAATAAAGTTATAATCTTGTTTTATTAAAAACCTGAAGAAGAAATTAGTGTAATTTTCATTATACCTCAGGAGGTGAGCTGTGGTTTGTTGGTTTTTTTCCTTCTTGTAACCTGCTGCCCTGTCAGGCCTTATTATTTTCACCAAGATCTGACAATCGTGGGGTCATATTTGTTGGCTGCTTGTGACAACATTCAAAAGGGGCACTATATATCACTGAAACAGCTCACAAACTGGCTAGTCACATTATTTATTATGAGCCACACATGTGACAAATTATTTAACTCAGTGAC
Organism: Scytalopus superciliaris; assembly: GCA_013400415.1. Classification (NCBI taxonomy): domain Eukaryota; kingdom Metazoa; phylum Chordata; class Aves; order Passeriformes; family Rhinocryptidae; genus Scytalopus; species Scytalopus superciliaris. The sequence continues at coordinate 465,002 of VXBX01006518.1, read as the reverse complement.
TCCTAATAAGTCAAAGAGCAAGCAATTAGCTAACGCAGTATGAGGGCTGTTTGTGGCAATTTATAGATGCTCTCAAGCTGTCACAGCACTTCAAAGTACTATTAGGGGGGAAACCTCTTAATGACTCACTTGAGATGACAAGCAATACACAGCACACATGGCAGCGATGAATTTGGCAGCCGATTCTGTTACTTGAAGCTTCCATCCCTTTCCCCAACAGCTGTTTACATGTTTGCAGTTTTCCTTTCTCTCCTGCAAGTTGCTCATGCTGGAAATGTAAAGAGGGAGGCACTGTGTTCCCATGCAACAGAGTAAGAGCTGCTCTGTAGGTATGTCCTTGGCACTACAAGAAACTCAGAGAACTGTATGGCTGTCAAATAGCAGAGACATTTCAGGTGAAATCTGATGGTTGTAGATAATTTCCAGCTTGCCACTGGAATGGACTGAACCTCATGGAAGGTGGGGTCCTTTTCCAGTTAGCTGGGATTGCTCTTTGTAATACTTATGCTTTATAGGAAGCCAAACAGTGACATTTTTAGGACACCTGAACAAGATGGCCTCCAGACCTTTCAGCCTCAAGGATTCTGGGAAAGCAAAGATTATCACTTTGGATTCACTCAGAAACTGGAAAACTTGGAAACTTGGAAAGATCCAAGATTTAGAGTTCTGACCAGCTTTTCTCAAGCTTAAATGCTTGGCTTTCTGTATTGAATTACACGAACTGGTGACTATCTTGCATTTCCTCCTTTACACCTCCCTGGAAAAGCATATTCTCTTTCTCCTGAGTCCCCTCTTGTATTTTTAGTGGTGCTGAGTTAAACAACTCCCTTGATTGTAGCATCTTGTCAGATTACGGACCAGTGCCGAATCAAAGAATGCAGAGGATAAATCTAGTCTGGATGTTCCTGTTCATATGAACACAGTGACAGAGTATGAGGAGTGTAGGAATTAAAAATCATCTGACAGCATCAGGCTAAAAAACATGGTGATGATTAGCAGATACTCTGTATTGGAGAGTGGGATGTTAAGGAGGTGTTCAGGGGGCAATGAAATGATTACTTTGCAGAAACTCCATCTAGTAAAAGGTCAAAGAGAAGAGGAGAAAGATATAGCTTGAAGCCACCTTAACCCTAAAGGTTGTACCTGCAGCTGTGAGAGTATGACATAACTGTGCCTGGTGAAATACAATAATTATTCAATGGGAATGAGTGGGTGACACTGAGAAAACAACATGCTGCCACAGTTGAATGTGACTGTCCTATTTCAGGAGGGGAGGAGAGGATAAAAAAAAGCAGATGTCAGACCTGCTTTCAAAAGCAGTCACTTCAAGCCATCCAAGCAAAGGCTCCCCCACACTATGAGACATACAGCAGGAGCAATTAAACCTCTCTCTGCCACACACATTCCTTTTAAAAATGCAAAGAGTCATTGACTGTGCTTCTGCATTCCTCAGCAGCCACAGCTGTATTATAGCAACTCTGTTATTCCAGATAGCTTGAGGGGAAAGTACCTGCACAGAGAAGTGTTAACCTCTGCCTTTTAATTGCATGGTGACATCATCCATGAGATTTAACTTGTGTTTTTGACACAACATCAGACTTTCAATGCAAAAGCTTAATTTAGTACACCATGAAAAAGTGTTGAAATCCTCTGCAGTACAGAAACCAATGAAGTATTTATCAGGGACGATGCAAGTCTAAAAAAGTAAGGAAATGTTTTGTCTATAGGAAAAGTTTTGTATTTCCCAGTTCCTGAATTTGAATATTGAGATTGCTTTAAAATGTGTGTAGTAAAAGTTAGAAATTATTTTAATGTGTGGAGTTTGAATGACAGGAATACTTTTATGAATAGCTGAGTACAAGAGTGCATTTTCCAGAAGTACTTTATAAAGTACTTTATAAAAATCTTCAAATAATATNTTTTTTTTTTTTTTAATTTTTGGCCAGTGTTCCCTGCAGTCCTTAACTACCTGACATTTAATCAATCTTCTGGCACCTTGTCCTCTTTTTCTTTCTTTCTTATTATTTTTTTCTTCTGGTATCACTTCATCTTTGTCAAGGTTTGCTTTTCTTCCCATGCATCTATGCCATGCTGCTGAGCTTTTCAGAAGTTGCGAAGTAGAACTATCTGAACACTTTGTGCCAAAGATCATTTTACTGCATTAGTGTAGTAACTCATCAATCAAATTTCAGACATGCAGGTATTACTTATTTTGTTGTTCTAACTTACAAAAACTGTTATACTCTGAGGGAAAAGTGTTTCTAGACAACCAGGTTTGGGTAGGGGAAGAGGCTCCGGCTTCCATTAGGCAGTAGAATAGCTAACGAGAAAAGAGACAAAGTAGAAGAGTGTTTCTTGAAGTGGCACTTTTAGAACTAATAGGTTATTGATTCAGCTGTTTGACCAAAAGCCACAATTGGCAGAATACAGATTTCATGTGCTGCAGGACATGAACAGAGTTCTGATTTTTGATGTCACTCTCAGGGTCTTTGGTGCTTTCCTTAGACCTCTTTCTCCCAGAGTCATGACATTGCAGAGGCCTCTCAGCTTTCTTTTTTAAAGAAATAAAACTAAAACAAAAAAAAATATTATAATCTCCCTAGTTTCAAGTGAAAACTTAGAGGCATAACTTGAGTATTCCCTGAAAGCTCCAAAACCCAAAAAGACAAATAAATCAACACTTAGTCTTTTTAGGTTAAATAAATCATGAGGTTTTGTTTTAATCTTCTCATTTTGAAGACCCACCTCACTTTCCAGTTATTTATTTATTTAAACTCAGGGGAAGAATCCATGGTGAATGTAGCGAATCATAATATGGTGGGTAACCTCATACTCCTCACAGGCACTTTTCATCAGAATAACAATTTCCAGTGAGAGTCACAAAATTTAGTCATATTTTAAAATACCTTTTCTTGAATCATCATGACTTCTTTTTCCCAGCATCTGATCTCCTAGTAATCAAGGAAAACAAACAGCCTCCTTCTGCAATCTTTTTCTATTCTTTGGAGAAAAGGACTAATAGTACAATGGTGCCTACTCAGTAACCATCAAAATATTATTCAAACACATTCAAACAGAAGCACTAAGGCAGAAGAAATCCTTCAGGAGCTCCTGTTTTCTGACAAAGAGCCCCAACTTTGGCAAATGCAGCTAAAGTGTGTTTCTGAGGCGAGCAAAGCTAATCTCTGAACTTTGTCTTTAAGATACTCATACCTTAAAAACAGAACATAGCAGTTATAGAAAAGTGAGCTGAAAACCCCATGATTTGGGGGCAAGTATAGATGCCATGCCCAGGTAGAACGGATGATATTCTACACAGATAATCACTCCACTCTTACTTTACACTTTATATTTTGCCACTTTTATTTTGCAGATATGTGATTGTGTCCATGGTGATTTATTAGCATCTGTAAAACTCAGTAACCCAGGCTTATCCTCTGAACTAATATTTAGTGCTTGGATTAAAACCTGTCACTAAGTAAGACTGTGGCTGAAGCCTTTCAGCCAAGGTGCAGGGGGCAGGCTTTCAGTGATGATAGCCCTGGCTGTGGGATTTACAGTTTGAAACTGAAAGCAATTGGAAACATACCAAATTGTGCCTTAAGTTTAGTGGAGCCTTCATCTTCCGAAATGAGCTTTGGACAGATATTATAAGATCACATTTCTCAATTAATACATGAATGAGAACAGGTTAAGATCTCCTCCCTGCAATAAAGGTGTTCTGTTTTGCCAGTAGTCCTTTAAGGATTATAGGCAATGAGCTATTCCTCATGGCCTAAGTGCCTACATCTCCCACCTTTGGAGTGGAGCAAATAACAAGGCCTTCACAAATCAGACACATCTATAGTGTTTCTCCACCCTATCAAAACCAGTCATCCTCATTTGAATGCAATTAGATCGTCATTACTTATATCTAATATTTTCCTCAGACCAGGATTTTTTCTTTAAAATAAAATTCTTCCCCCACTCCCCCACCTCATTTATCCCATTTTCCCTTGAGCATGTCTTAAAAATTGGCCAGTTCTGATAACTAACAGCATCTCAAAACCCCTGTATCTGTTCCTTCTCAGCCCCATTATTCTGATCAAACTGAGTATTCATCATTTAGTGACTCTGTGGATATTCTCCACTCCACACGTTCCTGAAGTGCAATGTCTTTATTTAATGACTAATGATCTCCTTCCCACATTGCTATGTTTCTTAGCCTGTCTGTTTCAAATTACTAGACTTGGTATGTTCACTGGATATTTGTCATAGCAAGACATTACGTGTATATGGAACGCACATACCTTGAAGATCAGGCTAAGAAGACACAAAAGGCACATGGAAAGCATTGTTAAATGATGTTGAGGACAGTACCTGGTCAAATTCATAGCACTAGGAAGGAATCCTGAGAACCTCAGAATCCTTAGCACTGTCTGAGAAGCAATTTTCCTGCATTGCTGTGATAGACAGCAATTCAGCAAATTGAAAGGGCAAAATATAAGCCACTCTGCACAACACAGACAGCATTTAGGTCAAACAAGGTCTGTGGTTAGGTAGCTGGACCGCATTTGAATGGGTCAGCTAACTTCTTGCTAGATGCATCACAGAGCCATGTTCTCTTCTCTCTCCCATCAGATATGGCTGCTTTACTACTGTCTTCCAAATATTTCGGGACAGTCAGCCACTGAAAACATTAGCTTTGCTACCTCAATGATGTGCAGAAACCAGTCAGGCTAAATTACAGTAGCAGAATGTTGAGTGCCTGCACAGGAGTTTATTTCCTGCAATTATTGGCCCAGATAGCACAGTCTGCCTCTCACTAGTGAAGAGAAGTCTTGATGAATGCAGCTATCTGTTATCAGAAGGATACCTCCTTACACGAAGTTGTTGCTGAAATGAAATGATGCACAGAGTAATCTGGTGTTCAAATGGATATTGCAGATGAGCTTGCAGAGAACATTGCAAAAAGGTGCTGTAGAAACTTCCACTGGTTTCTCCTAGCATCCGAGCTAGAACAATGACCGATGAAGTCAAGACACACAGAAATCAACAAGCTTAAAAGCCAAACAGAACCACCCCATATGCAACACTCCTGCATTGTTAGGGTGGGTTTTTTTTCCTTTTTCTTCAACAGCTCTGGGTAGCAGAGAGACTATTATCTTCATAAGAAATCATGCCAGGTCAAACTGAAATCTGAGGATTCAGATTACACCATATGATCAAGAGCATCTGCTTTCATCTCAGGCACAGCAGGGGCGAGGCAAGAGTCATCATTCAAGACTTGAAAAATGAATCAGCAGCAAGTGTGGTGCAGCGAGTACTCTAGTGGGAACGGAAACAGAACAGAGTCTGCAAACATTGTTTGGCTTGTTTGCTTTCCTCCTTGCTTTTTTTAATAAAAGAGTCTGCAGTGTTTGTGTGTGTGTGCATGCAAAATTATGTGAAGCAGAATATGTGATTTAGAGAGAGGTTATTTAGCTCTATCAAATCAACAATATTCAAACCAAGGTTTTTGACACTGAAATTTTTTATATATGGTAAATAGTCTACATAGAACAGCCAATTTCCCTTATAATGCCTGATCAGCTTCAGCTGTATTTAAAACCCACACAACTGAAGAAAACAAAAAAACCTTGGGTTTGACTTCTTATGCTTAGGACATAAATGAAACGCTAAAAGAGGGAAAGAGGAAAAAAATTCCTTCATGATACATTTATTCCACAACTGCCCACTCCTAGTTTCTTATCCTTCTTGGTAGGCACAGTGAGCTGGCAGCCATCAGAGACACTGGACTAAATGTCAGCTGGATTGGGCTGCTACAGCCAATCCTATATTTAAATGTACAAATATTTGTTCTTTCAATAGTCTGGGTCAGACCTGCTGTACTCAGCAATGCAAAGAAACTTTTAATTTTGTTCTGTTTTTAAAGAACATGAGCAAGTGCATGCAGGTCAGAAGGATTTGTACAACACTTTACAACCGTTTGAGGAGCAGATTAACTAGATTGTTCCCCGCTGAAAGGATTGTTATAAAGATTAAAACATTCAGAATAGAGAAAATCATGTAACACGTGAGGGTAATTTACCCTAAACCCTTTATTAGGGAGATGAACACATTCAATTAAAAAAACAGAAAGAAGACAGGACAAAACCTGAGTCATGAAACAGTGAGATGATACCCCTTTAAATGAGGACAGCCTTCAAACGAAGCTGTGGTGAAAGTTATTTCTTCACCAAAGTGGCATTTTTGCCAACAAGACTCTTGGCAGCCTTCAAGGATCAACACTAGCACAATTGACCAAATATGGTTGTGAATTTGAAAACATTGAAGATATTAGCATTTGTTCCTGAGTCTAACATAACACAGTCTAGTCTTGCCACCAGAGCCTATAACTATTAAGTGATAACTTAAGCACTGGAATGCAAATAATCCATTGGTTCACATTAGAGTCGTTTCCATTTGTTGATGTTCCCAGTCCTCTTCAAACGCTGGCAGTACCTAACTTGACTTCTAAGGGGAACAATCTACAGGAAATGTACTAAAAAAAAGCTAAATTACGAGAGCAGAAGTCAGCAGTGGTTTACTTGCAGAGAAGGGAAAAAAAGATGTTACATTAAACGACACTGTCCAGAGTTACTTGACCTCAAACTGATTGCTGTTAAATTGCTTGAATTGACGTTAGTCATTTACCTACTGGCAGCTACTCAAGATTTATCTTTACAGGCTACAAGGTTTCATCATTTGTCCTTAAACTCCCCGCCAAATGTTAACTTTCAAAATACTGGTTTAACCGTATGTGGAAGTTTTGCCCAAGTCAATGAAAAATGAACGTAAGTGCAAGATAAAAGATTAAATACTTAAATAATTTGGCTCCACTCCTCTGAGAAGTCAAAAGGATGCTCTGAATATTTAATGGATAAAATAGACTAGCATAATAACTTCTAAAGAACAGTCTGTGATCTGAAGTCATCTGACCTAAAAATGTCATAATTGGGCATCTGTGTTGGAAAAATAATAAGGGTCTATAATTTATTAGAATATACTAAACAAAAACTAAATTACGGTGGAGATAAATTTTATGCTACAGAGATAAGTGCAATTACTTCTCATTTTAAGGAGAAACAAGAAAAGTCACCCTGAGAAAGATGAAGTCCTCCCACACTTTTAACTACACATTTATCTAGCACATATATCAGTTTAATGTGTCCACACATCCCAGAAAAGGATTGCAACTCTTAGTTTGAACCTGCATTCGAGCAAATAGAAGCAACAGAAATATAAGCAACAAACCCACCCCCCGCCACCATGAACAGTGCCCAAAACACAGATTTCAACAAGCTCTGTAACTGTCATCAGAGTATTTTTTAATTTGGAGAAAATAAAACTTCACACCACCAACAAACAAATCCAATGAAAGAATGTAAAAAATGACAGTGACCTTACTGAAAACATGTTGTGCTTTCTTAAACACTGTATTTTTGTGGAGGGTGAGCAGCTGCAGGAGGACTCAGCACTTTGCTGGACTGTATCCTGAAGATATGCCTGAGGGACCATCAAATTATTCCTCTAATACTCTTTGCAGCTGACTTCTTCCTTTCTTATTGAGGCCATTCAGTGATGAGCACAAGGGTTAAATGCAAGTAAAGTGGCAGACACCAAAGTCTGAAGAAACAACCTCCATACCAGCCTGAGCTCTCCCTCCCATAATGCAGTCAAAGTGGAGCATTAACCAGAGACAGCATTACAGCCCAACCCAGCAGAGCTATGCTTGAAGAGCACAAAGTTAAAAACATCTTCACAGTCAGATATATTTCCCAAGCCAGTGCTCTCTGCAGTCTAACAGGCTGGACAGACCTCCATACCCAAAAGGGCACATTTTTCAGGACCAACATAAAATGTCCTCAGAAATGGGTACATTTTTAACTAGCTGTGTGCCATATGGTAGACCCAATTATTTACTATGCCATTCCCCAGAGCATCAGAACCAAAGAAAAACTGAAAACCCTGAAGCCAACAATTAAGTTATCAGACACATCAGCCACATTAAAGACATTCTACTGGATGTTAGAAAACCAGAGTCTGCCTGGAAAATGTTTTGGCTAATTTTTTTTCTCCAGTTTTACTTCAAATTAAGTTAAAGAAACAAGCATTTCTGCATTTTCAAATGTCTCTATATTTTCAAAAGCAGCCTGTTACTCTAGGAACCTCAAATCTCTTGAATACTCAGCTTCAGATACTGAAAAAGGACTCAATTTCTTGAATTGAATGGTCGTCACATTTTCAACAGGCAGACTGAGGAGTCTGCGCACCAAAATGGAAGCATTCAAGACCTAGAGCACTTGTCTCTTTTAATAATAAAAATAAAATTTAGAAGATTGTTAGATATATGTTCTGAATAAAGGAAACTAAGCATATTCCATGTGCCTCTTCATGAGACCACTATATGTTAACATTCGTGTTGCCAAGATGCATCCCACTCCAAGTTCAGCAGAGGGCTTTTCACAACTTCCAAGGACAACCAATGACTTTAAAAAAAGGTGGTTGTGTCTGGATGTCTGTTAAGACAACAGAACTCTTTAGGGCCCACGAATTCCATAAAAATATTCAGTGAATGGGATGCTCCATGAAAAAACTCAAATATGAGAGGTGTCCTGAAATTACTGCTAGCATACTTTCCTGCAAACCACATATCAACTCCTTTCAGTGGAGTTTCCAAATAAGCTGTAAATGCCAGCAATGACTTGGACTCATTTATATCAGACAGCTCCATCAGATGGCACTATGCAGATGAAACCAAAACGTTTGGTATAGAAATATCATTGCAACATAAAGCCTAGATAGTTCAAGAGATGTAAAAAAAGACATATTAAGAAAAGTGATCTGGGTGAACGTTCATGCTTAATAAATAATGTCCTAATAAAAAGAAAACCAGAGATTGTAAAGTTAGAATAAAAAAAAAAAAAAAAAACACGGGAAAAAAGGCATAAGATAAATCCAATAGTTTTTGGATCTAATAGGAGAAATTTCTTCTATTTGTTATACACTTGCAGTTTTAGTCCATTTACTCAAGAAGTACTTGCTCAAGAGTTATTTACTTGAGTAGTAACTCAACCTTTCTCTCCCTCCCCCCAAATTCCTAGAAATTATTTGAAAATTATAGCATTGCATTCATTAAAAAGCAGAAAATAACATTCCCATGGAAAAGGTAACTCTGCTTGATATCTTAACTGAAAGATTAGATTTTAATGCTTCAATAGTCTATGTAAACTTAGTTGTCACAATCTAAACCAGGCTTTTATGTCAATGAACTGTTATTTGCATAACATCCCCCTTTCTCTTTGGCATAAAAACAAGTATATTACTTGGTTTCCCATCAAATATGCCAACTGGCTTTGTCACAGTTATCTTTCTAATCTATGTTAGTAATTACTTTTAAGAAATTTTGCTTAATGCAAAAGAAATTAAATCAAATGATCACATTCATTTTGTGTACAGACTTTTCAACTGCTTTTCTCATTTCTTTTTGGCTGCAAGTCACTATTCAAAACATTGGCAGAATAATAACCATATTTCATAGATAAGAAAAAAGGGTATATGTGCCTCAGTAGAGAGAAAAAAAGTATAGCTGTATTTGAATGTCAATATTTTGACACTTTCTAAGGAAGACAGGAAAAAGTATGTGCCCACGGAATTCAATGAATCTTGCATTTCAACTTCCCTTATTTTCTTGTCACATATCACAGCTAGAATAAAATGTTAACTTCCAAGAAAGGAGGCAAATGGGAAAACAGACATGAACCCCACAGGAAATCCAAATTCTCCGTTTCTGTAAGCACACCAAAAGGAAAAAGTCTGGAGCTTTTGCAGTTTTAAGATGCAGATCTTAAAAAAACCCAAAAAACCCCTAAGCAATATTCTGTATAGATTTTCCAAAATACTTTTGCCGCCAGCACCTTAACACTGGCAAGTTAAGGGACATGTAATAGAAACTCAAGGTAGTCAATGGCAAAAACATGAATAATGACATTAACAAAAGTAAAAGAGCATTCAGAGGCAACCAAGGGTGTGCTGTGGCAAAGTATATAAAGCCACAATCTCATGATTCTTAAATAAAACTTATAGCTACACCTTTGCTCTAAACAAAGTTTTCAGAAAAACAGTTAAGAATTTTCTTCTTGCACCTGCATTTTAAAATGAAGTGAGGTTTCAGTTTAACATTGTTTTATTCTATCCTTACTCTGCCTCTTTCAGAATGTTTTCCAGTGTGCAACTACTTTAATTAAAAAGCAAACAATACCCAACTACTTTTTATGATGGTACGTTGTTTCTGGATCAAAATATCACTAGAATTCAACAAAATATTGCACAATGCATCATCTACTGAGAAAAGGTCATTGGAGATTCCATTTCAGATGCACCAGAGGTGAAGCAGACTCCTCAATTCTTTCAGGCATGTGAACAAGAGGTAGAAAAGCTGAAGAGAGAAAGAAACCAGCGATGTAGCTGGCAAGATCCATGACAAGCAGCTGAGGGACCTTGGGACAACAATGTCGTCATCAGTGTCCAACATTTTTTTTTTGTTTGTTTAAAGCAGCTATCACATTTTTTTCTCCATGGTGAATAGCTGTTTTCAGAGGTCCCCTCCCACACCCCCCTCAGGCTCTGCACAGCAGCCCTACTCCAAGTATCTGCTATATTCTAATTTTTCATGTAATATTTTCTCACCCTATTCTCTTTGCACTCCGTCCCACTTCCCATGTCTGTTTAAACGTGTGATGATGCTCATGATGCTCAGTCCATGCATGAAAGTGTAAATTCCTTCGAGAAAGGACTTGCTGTGATCTCCTTCAGGAGTTCCTACAGAATGGGGACTCTGATCTTGATCTGGGTCCCAAGAGATTGGGAAATGCATAAAATAAACAATTTCTTTCATGATCTAAAGTATTTTCTCAACCAGTAATTGCTTCCCACACAGTCATAATTCAGAAACAATTCAGTAGTAGGTAGCTTGCACTGAGAGCTTATTGAGTGATGAGGAGATCTCTAAAACATCTGGAGACATAATTGGATGATGAGTACTTTTGAAAACCTGTCCTCAGTGCTTTTACCTCCCTGAAAAAGTGCAGACTTTCTGCAAATAATTTTAAAGATGTTGATTCCCACACTGTAGTTGTAGGGGTCAGCCTCTCAAAGATGACACTGAAGTTAACAACTAGCATGAGTCAGCTGTTCCGAGGTATCAGTTGCTCCAGCACTTCTGCAGCAATGTCCTAGATGTCCATATAATTGAGATTACATGGAAAAAACTCAGAGATCATCATACTAGACATTTTTTCTAAATTACATTTCTTTGCTGATGGGGAGTTACCAAAATCCTTTAAACTCTAATAAAAACAAGCATGCACACAGCACAACAACCAGAGCCTCTTCTTCCCAAGTGCAATAACCAGAATAAACATTGTTTACACACATAATAGTTCCCTATAAAATTCTAAAGAAATAAACCTACAGAAATATTTGAGGCTGTCTTACTTTAACATATCATACATTCCTAGCCTAATTTGTTTAAGACTTAAAAACCAGAGACAAGGAATTTTATTTTAATCCTGCTTTAGATTTCTAGATCTAGTGATTTAACTTACTATCATTTACCAGGAATTTCTACACTTATGACAAGAAAGCCTCTTTTTGGTTTGATTAAAGAAAAAAACACAACACAACCTTAAGCAAGCCCTTACCAGTAGGGAAAGGCGTAAGTCTACTTTGTTAAAAATGCTCCTCTTCTTGACACTATCAGATGGTCAAATTGTTTTAATCCTTTTTTACCCACATACAGACACTGACATGTCATTGTCATGACCCTGAACTTCAGCTTTCGTAGCTGAAACCGTCTAAAATGATGACAAACAAGATTTTACAGGGAACATAAGCATTAGAAGGAAAAAAAGGACAAAAATGTGCATGTGGTGAAAGTAATGACACATACAGGCATATATTTGAAGTTAATAGTTAAATTGTCAGTAGAAGGCATCAAGAATTATCAAATCAAAAATCAAATAACACTTCCTAAATAAAAATATCCAATGGATCAGATTTTCCTTTCAGAGCTATATTCTACCAATATTTGCAAAGTGTTGGGGAAAAAAATTCCACCCACACACTCAAAAGTACGAACGTAGCTAAGGATGGTCATATGAAAAACTGCTTTTCTTCCTCTCCCTCCTGGTAGTATCTTTATGACTTCCATCAGCCTTAAAAGATATATGCCTCTCCTTACCTTCTCTAAGCTGTAAATTAGTTATTTACAAATAATAATATTATAACATTATATATGTATATATATACACACACACATATATATATGTATATATATAATATAACATTATATATGCATATACATATATATATGTGTGTGTGTGTGTGTGTGTGTATTAGGATTCTACTACAAGCAACAGGAAACAATCCCATTTTCTTGAATACAAATATGATTAACTGGACAAAGTGTTATGTGGGCAAGTAAGTCTCACGGTCTGCTCCCTAATTATTGTGATCTATATACAGGATCAAAAAATACTTACATAATCACAGTGGATGTGCATACTTTTCTTAGTTGCAAGACCAGACTTTGAGTGTTGCCTATTTTGGAATTCTAGGTTTGCCAAAGGGCTTTCATTAACGTGTCTGTCTCTATAAACTCCAAGACATGCTAAAGTTTTCTATAAAAGTGCAACAATAAATCCATGCTTAATCAACCCTTTGTTGAGCTGCACACACATGGACTCTGTAAAATACAACTCAGATCTAATGGCAGGACCTCTGTTCATAGCTTCAAGTTCAATGGTGTTTAAGACCTGGAAGTGTTACTGTTTTTTACCCTGAGCCATGTAAACATGAACATTTGATGCCTTGGACTTCTTTGATTAGACATGCATTCTCACCACACAGCTGCAAACATTTTTTTTTCCTTCCTACTATTGCTCCCAGACAAAACCAAGCGATTTTGCCTCAATACTAAACTCAATCCTGGTCTTCACTGCCAGTTCACCTCCAGCTGCCTGTACAGAGTTTCACACTAAGCCCCTTGTTTATATCAGTGCTGCAATTAAGCCCAGGCCAAGAAGAGAAGTCCCTCAGAGGGTAGCAGAAGTGCAAGGCTAAGAATTGATTTTCAACTCCTGCGACGTAGTCCATACACATCCTTTCAATCCTACGAGAAAAAAAAAAATCCCCATCCAGATCTTGTCTCAACCCACCATTTTTTTGGTGTGTAGAGGATTTTTTTGTTTTGTTCTATTTTGCTTTCAGTGGCCATTCTGGGGGCATTTTTCACAAGCTGAATCCTGTTTCCAAATTGGCCAGTGAAAAGTTTTAGCCATACTGAAATCGTTTCCAGGGCTAAATTGGGAAACCTGAGGCAGCTGGGCAATCTTACAGCTGGCTGAACTGTGGCTTGCAATAAAAGGCAGTGTGAATAAGGTATATTGAAGCTAAATTGGATTCGTGTGAAGGGCCATTTATTCTGAAGGGGGGCATGGAGGGAGGAATTAATGAACAGAAATTAAATTAGCTCAACCAAGCTTTTAAAAATATACTGAAAAATACCTGACCCGCTATGAACCTTTTAACAAAGCAGGAACTTTGGGCTTGCAGGACCAGCTCGGCTCAGTTTCATTTCCCTGCCAAAGGTACAGATGTCAGAGGATGTACACTACCACTCAACCCGATAAAAAGCCTCATGGATGAGGCAGGTTTTACTTCTGCAATCCAAAGTCAATGCAGAACAGAGTCACTGGTATGTGAGATTTGCTGTAAGCCAATATGCAGCCTGAATACAGAGGTCACTGTGGATGATTAAAATATTTAATTAACTAATCAGCAACTACCTAGAGAAAAAAATAAACATGTCCTTTCATCCTTGTTGCCAAAATTCTCGTCACTGAAATACAAAAAATCACAGACTACCCTGTTTTGGAAAGATTATTGATTAACCTTATAAATATTAATACAATACTTAACTAGAATAATATTTCACTCACACTCTCTAATCTAATCTAGGACCTCTTGTAATGGAAGAAATGCTACGTGACTACACAAGGCGGCTGATTTCAGCACTGGAACACAAAATTTTGCGAGGGTTTGGTTTGTTGTTTGTGGGGTTTTTTTGTTCTGTGGTTTTCTTTTTGTTGTTTTGTTTCTGTTTTTTTTTTTTTTTCTTTTTGAGGGTAGAGAGGGCATTTGTTTGTTTTTTGTTGTTTTTTTCTTTTCACCACCCATAACAAAATAAAATAATGAAACTGCTTATTCCTAAAAAGCTGGAGCCACTCCACTGATATAGTTAAATGTGCCATAAATGCCACTTGGCTTTCCCAGTTTCCCTTTGAATTGTAACCCATATCACATCTAACTTTTCTCCTATTACAAGGGCTAGCACTGGTTTTGAAATCCTGCAGATTTCTACATGTGCCTCCAGAATAATAGTATTTGTAATTAGCTATAATAATGCCTACTGATGTGACCATTTATATCTTAACTACCACTCCTAGTGAGTGTGGCCTCTTAACTGTCTCTGTGAGGCAGACTGTGTCCATTTTACACATGTAAAACCAAGTTTAAAGACTGAATTGGATCTTGCTCAGACATTTCTTACATCTGATCTGCAGCACTCCCTTTGGTGGCCACAGCATTTAAAAAAATAGAGAAAACTCTCCTGGAAAATACGCTGGAGGATCAGATGTTCTCAGTCACATTTGTTGAGGCAAACTTCCAGAGGAACCAGTATTTTGTGCCATTTTTTGCCCAAGTGTGAGAGCTTTTTAGGGTGGGGTTATTGTTTGCCTGTTTCTCCTCTCTTCTTGCCAAGAGGTGCCACCTTGTTCCTCCTCCCTCCCACCCCCCTTTCCAACTGTGAGTCATGATATTATGAACTTGATGATGGGAGAAATCAGATTTTCCATCACTCCACCATAATCTTTACCTTGGTATTATTCATCACCCTCCCAGATCCAGTTCTAGCCACAGGAGAGTCAGTTTCTCCAAAGCCAGTCTCAATAGAGATACCTACAGTATATCTGGAAATAAAGACATGATTTATGTGTCTGTGCAGTGACATCTTTCCCGGTATGAGTTGAAAATTTGCTGGGAGCACTGGGACGAAGTGACTTGCAGGCACCATGAGCCGTATCAGCATCTCAGCAGCCTCCCTGCAAGTTGGTGTCACAACAGATATTAAATGCTTAAAGTAAGGAATGGTTACTCTACAGATATTGTTGCAGGCTGAAATGTGGAACCATAATTTAATCAAATAAATAATCAAATAAATTGTTGGTACTGCACATGCAAAACATATTGCAAGTAAGAAAGGGCAAAACTTAAAATGTCTTAACTTTATTTCCTTCCTCGATGGAAATGCATCTCTTGTGCATTAGGTTATCACTTGAGTTTTAACTGTGTGCAGGAAGGAAAAAGAAAATGGTTTCTTGAGTGCTCCACAGACTCTTATATTTCTTGTATTGATTGGCTTCTATGGTCACTGTTACCTGACTGTAGGTGTCAACAAATTCTGCTAAACATTTTCCCTTTTCCCCCCGCTCAAATTCAGTTTTGAAGTTTTCATACAAATTTCTTAGAACAACAGAGCATTCCAGACAGGCTTTTGTGTATTTGAGGATCCCCTGATTTAAACTCTTCTACACCTAGTACTCAATCCAGTATGTCTAGGAAGAGCCTAATGTATCAGGTGATTTACTTAATGTCCTGAAGACTACAAATCCATGTTCAGAGATGAGAAGGATGCAGCTGAGGACAAAGCCTGTCCCCAGGTCAGCGCTGTGTGATGTGGCTAGCATCCAGATTTTGTGGCTAGCATCCTAAGTGAACCCCTAGTTTAAATGCATCACATTGCAAAAAGCCCAAATGGACCCACTACACGTTTCTCCCAAGTACACTTTCAGTGTAGATCATGTGTTGTGGGGACTGTGGGACTGAAAGCTCAGGTGAGTATTGCAGGACTGTAAATTGGCAGTGGGAGCTTGCAATAACCACTGCTGTAGTTTCTCCCTATTTTCATGCTATGAATTTCAAATTTTCTTTCCGAGAGTAAAATCCAGTTAAAATAAATGGAATTCATAATAACCTGAGCCAAATCCAAATTTGTCCAAAACTGGAACCACCATGTGCAGACCCATCGATGTGTGCCACCAGCTCGTGTGCCATGGCCCAAAGAACAGTGCAGAAATGTTTGGCCTGGCCTCCCGTTCTGCTTTTTGTAAAGGGTGTACTGCTTTCCAAGACAGAATAGTTGAGCCAGTAGGTTTTATCCATTAAGGAACCCCTATCTGGTGGCTTGTTGGCTGAGCTGACTGCCAGATCCTCTGTGCCAATTGTAAATTACTATTTCATTCTAACTACTTTTTATCAGTTTATTAAAAAAAAAAAAAAAAAAAAAAAAAAAACAACCTAAACAAAACAAAGAAACCAAATCACTACACAACAAGCATATAGAAAGTCAACTTCCACAGCACTGCAAAGCAGACAGAAAAACTGCTGAACAGAGCTCAAAACACAGAAACAAGTTCCCTGGCATCACAGAGACCTCTGGGCAGCACCACTGTACTCCCCAGCTTCTGGAAGGGGGAAGGAGGGATAAGCAGTCCATACCTGATACTCATATCACCTGGATATGGGAAATAAGTTCCAGGGGCCCCAAGCAACTTGGCAGTGGTGCAGCCTGCAGCCAGCCTGAAAACAGCACTGCAAACAGAAAGGTGTTGTTACCCCTTTCTTATGACACAACTGGGCAAATTCTGGGCACAGGCAAGGACCCTGACTGTATACTGAACACTAACTATGCATGCTAATGACTTACATGTTGAAAAATTACGTTACACATTGCAAACAGAAATGAACTCAGGATAAAACTTTACACCTGGACTCCAACACCTCTTGTCAAAAAATGAGCTAGGTATTTTTATTTTATTTTTTCTATTTTCCGTGTTGGGTTAAAAATGTAAGAAACCATTCTCTGGTAACAGAAATACCAAGAGACCCCTAATTATGACATGAACAAGCAACACGGCAAAATTTTTGAAACAAATTAAAAAAGCCAAATTACTAAATCTAAACAAAGTTAACAGATCTACTTGTATATTTTCCTAATCCCTACATGTTTCGTTATTTCACCTGTGATAATTTTCATAACTTATTCTCTGTCCTGAAAGAAATTCTTTTTAAAATAAAATGCATTACAATCAAATGAAATGCACTGACATGCTCCTCTTTTTCCATCTGAGTTACCTTCTTTAAAGAGTTGCTATATTTCTATTAGTAAAAACATTATTACAAGGAAAGGACTCCTCACCACCCACTCAGCTCTCAGAAGCCAAGAGAATAAACTCAAAGATATTGTTTTTCTAATTTTACACTGATACTTTGGCCCTACAAAAATGTTCCAGGTCTAGTGTGCATTTTAAATGGATTTATAAAGAATTAGCTCAAGCAATGCCAAGAGCTAACTTCAAGCTTATAGTAATTTTTTAAAACATGGCATATAGAATAAATAATTCACTAACTACCTTTTTCCTGCCTTCCCAACTTTCATATTTAAACCACTTTTTTTTTAGGATAGAAAAGTTCTAGGGCTGTGGAGTAACCTCATTTCTACAGCTTTTAACACACATATCATACTTACTATGGAATTCTGATGTTAGAAATATCAACCAAAAGACCTCAGTCAATTTGATTTGAAGCAGGAACGTGATTTTTTTTTTCTTTCTTCCCTCCAGCTAAGGATGAATTATTATAATAAAAATATATATTCAAACTTCAAAGAAAAGCTAGGTTGTTATAAAACACAGGCGTTCAGAATTAGGTTTGAAAAGATCTGACCTTTGCACACAAAAACTAACACCTACATGAATGAAGTACTGTAGTAAGTGATGATATATGATGGATCATTTAAAATGTGTGTATGGAATGATGCACATTTTTTAAGGCAGGGGCAGATGATGGTTACAGCACATCCAACATTTTCCAATTACTTTGTTTTTTCAAAATATATCCAGCCCATAAAAATATTAGCAGAATCCTTGAACTTTCACAGAAGCAATACTTTTCATATATAAAAACTTTAAAATATATTTCAGTTCAAATTTATGTTCAAAAAGTATCTTCAGACAATCCTTCACCATCTCTTCCACAGTTTAATAGGTTGCAAAGGAAGAGAAAATAATGAGGGGCAAGACTCAGAGTTCTCTCCTAACACATTAACTAGAAATTTAATCTAGTCTTCTTAAATAGGACATAGAAACTAAATACAAAGAGTTGCTCCAGCCTGATCTGCTTTGACGACAAGGCTAGTCAGATGCAGGGTTTTGGTTTTGTCCAAACTCTAACAAAAATATAAGTAATTTTAGACTGAAGATAGCATGAAATGTACTACCTTCACAAAGAGATTAAAAGTAAAATGGGGAAAACTAATATAACACTATTTACACATAATACAATGAAATTAATATTTCTTTCAATCTTTATTCATTTGGGTAAAACTCTAGGATGAACACAACATACATTGGGCTGACAATGGAGCACAAACATTTTCAAAACAAAATCAAATAAGAAATATATTGGAATTGGACCCCAGTGTGAAGTGAAACAAAAGTTCACAAACACAGCTCCCTTCCAAGTCAGGCTGTAAACCAGGAACACATGGAGAGAAGAAAAGGCTGTTTGTATTGTTCCAGGAAACTGGACCAAAGATTATTCCATAATTGCATTAAGCAAACACAGTAAAAAGTTCAGAGACACCATAGGCCAAGCGATAGACTGATCACAATACAGTGAAGTCCTGGAAGCCATTAATTCCTCAATTACTACAGTTATATGCATTTTAAATCAACACTGTTGTGTCCTATAGCAAGGAAGTGGGTAAATAGTATTCTGAGATATTTTCACTTGGAGTACAATTTTTTTAATGTTCATTTTTAAGTTAAAGTCCCACCATGCATTTGTTTAGGATGTTCATGAGTCTGTGAGTTGTACACAATAAAGCCTGAAACAAAGGCAAGAAATAGTCTTTAAAAAGTGTTACTGAACTGATGGAGCTGAGACGCACACCGTTGTTTCCAGATGAATATAAGTTAATAGACCAAGCAATTTCCATACTGCACACACTGCTTACACCATTCCAAAATCACATTATTACTATCCTTACTGGTTAAAAAAACAACTCAGGGAAATGCCTTTCCATGGGTTTTCAAGTCAACAGAAACTGCTGGCAAAAATGTCACCAAGACCCTGATGAGAGATGCTGAGGAGAAATTGTTTCTGCTTTCATCAATGCAAAATTCTTCCTTGGTGACTCTAACGGAAGGCTGAGGTCAGTTATGCAAATCCCAAGAGTTTTGACCTGGGTATGCCCAGGACAAGGGCTGCTACCATACCTTTGCACAGACCTAACTACCTCCAGGCTGCAGGAGAGAGAGGAAGGAAGGAGTACTGTACTACTACAATTATGCTGATTTAAGTGAAGCAAACCTCTTGAGCAGATACAGCTTGATCTAAAGTTCCAGTTGCTTTCAGAGTCCCACCACAAAGATAAACTTGCTGCACAGCACACACAACTTCCTTCTCTGTCTGTGTCACAGAGACACTCTGTCCATGCTAGTAGGTTTTCTACCATCCTAAAAGGATATGGAAAACGGACCACCTATAGGTTAATGGTTCTGCATCTACCTTACCAGAGAAAGCTATGCAGCCATCCTAAATTAGCATAATACCTTTGCTTTCAGTGGGATCCATTCACTTGCATCAGCTGAATTGCCAGTTCTATAAGGAAAGAAGAAAAGATTTATTTCCAAAAGTGCTAAGGACAAATCCCCCAGCACCCCTGACATCCAGGACACACTCCCTGAGCTGTTCATCTGGGCCCAGCTTTTGGAGGTTCAAGATTCAGCATTGCTTCTCACACTAGAAAGCTCTCATTTTATCTTCTGTACTGCTCGTCTCTCTTTGGTTCTGCAAGCATGAAATAAAGAACATCTCTGGCTGGCTCCCAAAGGGGTCTCAGACTTCCCAGCAGGAAGGATGGTGACGGCAATGAGAGGGCCCCCTTTACAGGGAGGGCAAAGATGGGGAAAGGGGGGGATGGGATCTTAGAAGAATGGACAGGGATGATAGGGACCACCCAGGAGATAAAGAAAACATGGGTTGAGGGGAAAGCTGGGGAAGCTCCTGAGCATGTACAGTAGCTAATTGTCAAATTTTAAGCACTTAGCCTTTCAAATCTTTTTTTTCCCCCCCTTTTCCCTTACGCACACAGAGAGCAAAGGCATAGTTCACATTCAGAAGTAACAGCTTGCAAAGACATTTAAAACCGAAGCAGACTTTTAAATTTAGCACAGCTTTCTCAGTGTTTTCTAATCCTGGCTCAAAGGTCGAACTTTATTAAAATTTGTTACAAACAAGAATGTTAAGAAGTTCCCAGACTTTGATGGGCTTGGCTAAATTTAAACCCATGGTGAAATTTTTATAGGAAATTACAGACCAAAAGCAATACAGCCATCAGAAAAGATCACAGTGGAGCTTCTTGTAGCTTCTCTCTTGCAAAGCTCTGCAGGATGGGCGTCACAAAACTTAGCTCCCTCTGCAAGCCCTGCCTTTCTCTCCTCTGGTGCTCTCTGGTCCAGGCTTTCCCACACACAGTAATGCATTCCCAAATGTGACTTTACAGCAGCCCCCAAGAGAAGAGGGGAGCTGGAGCACCAGGGCCAGGCTTGGTCTTCTGAAAGCCAACTATTGTTCCCAGAGGCAAGCAGCCCCCCAGGCACACTGACTCCCTGTCTCCAGAGGGAATGCATGCACAGGGCTTCTCTCCACCTCCCAGTATGCTGGGGCACAGAAACACTGCAATTTGGTGTTAATTGAGTGAACCCCATACTTTAATTAAAATGCAACTCCAGACTTTTCCCCTTCTACTTCCAGTTACTGCTTAGCTAAACCAAATCTACTGTGCTGGTGGTTTCTTCCTTTCCTTCACTGCACACGTTCCTCCACAAGAAATTTCCTCTTCTCCCTTCTTGCTCTGCTGGTATATTGTCAAGGCTCACTCTACTCATGGGCCCAGGGGCTCCATTTCAATCCAGATCTAGAAATCCAAATCTTGCCTGAGTCATGCTGTAGGCATATCTGTTCCCTGAGGTACTGGCTCAGTCACTGTTTCTCCTGGATTGTCTCCGGTTCCTCCTGTTGCTCCTGACTGGAACCCTGGATGGAGTCCAAATCTGATTCATCACCTTGCCTCATGTCAAGCTGTTGATGGGATCTCATTACCCACACCCAGCTCTGGCCATTCCACTCAGATGCTGCGGGACTGTGCCCTGGTTGACGAGGGCACTGCCTGTGCTGGGCTCACCATCAGGTCACAGGCTGTTGCCCTCATGGTGCAGCCCAGTTCCTGATGATCCCTGCCACTAACAACCACTGCAAATTGACAGGGACCTTCTCAGCAAAGCCACCAATTCAGACTCATGCCAGATTTACTCTTCTAGCACCTTCAACTAGCGGCAATAGCAGTGAGATCCATGAAGGGTCTGCCATCTAAAACAGGTATGGTGAACACATAATCTGGGAGCATGGAAGAGACCAGAATTACAAAGGAACCGCTTTTGGAAGAAGCAGGGGATCAGGAGGACAATGTAGGTGAAGTCTGATAAGAAAACGGAGTGCATGTTAAAATCAAGACTGAGGAAAACATGAAGGGGCTACACCAAAGACTTTGGGAAATTAGCAGGGAGACTGAAAGTGGCTCGAACAATGTCTCCTTTAGAGATAGGACCACGATGAGGCAACCAAGCATAAGCTGTCCTTTGATAATCTATGGAGCAGTGTGTGCCCAACCAGCACTGCAAGTCTCTGTGCGGCACAATGGCTCAGCAGAGGAAAGCATCAGGTTCAGTAGGTTTTTCTTCACTGCACAGGAGGAAGGAATGCTGAAGAGCAAAACCTGTTACTTGTCAGCCATCTGACATATGTGTTATGGTCAAGGCTTGTCATGGTTCTGCTTTGCCAAGTTGGCACAAACATGTATCTACCACACGTAACAAGGACAAGACACAGAGTCAGCAGGACTGTGAAGCCTGACACCAAACGTCCCTCAGACCCTGGCTTTCATCAGACCTTCTTGGGGCCATAACAAAGAACTGTATACACTTGGCTCACATTTTTCAGAAATAAGACCTTAATCTATGCCTCTTGTCCAGCTCCTTATCTCCCACTTTTCTGTCTGTTTTGCAAGATGACACTCATTTAATCTGGGCAGAGGAGAGACCAGAAAGGATGTGTCTAAGAAGATATATAAGTAAATGAATATACAAGTCTATCATACACGTATGCACAGGTATATCCCATGCCTAGGAATATCCAGGGCATCAAAACTGGCTGCTACATAAACAGTGATTCAGTACGTTGGACTGAAGAACACAGGGCAGCACTGCTCGATGGATCTCTCCTGCCATGCCATAACCACTCGTCCAGGTCTATGAAAATTTAACACTGCATCTCATCAGAGCACGTGTGTGTACTCATTACTTCCACACAGCACACACAAAGAAAGTGAAACCAATTATGAAATTAAATGTTGGACTAATCTTATTCAGGAAATCATTTAATTCAATACAAACAATCAGATACTATTATTTGAATTTTTTTTTCCCCCAGGAAATTGTATTTTTATGCCTGCAAGAGAGAGTGAGCATAATCATATATTGTGTCCCACAACTGAGTGCAGCACTCTTTAAGTGCCTGTCTTTTTTAAAAGGGGTCATTTCATGCACACTGTTCAATTAAATCACTGTACCTCTGGAAACAAAGTTGGAGTCTTACAAAGGCCATAATGCAAGCAGCATGTAATTTAAGCGTATTTTACATATTTATATTAAAATATACTGCATTTAGATACATGCACAGTTCCATATCTGTCCCTATCAGAGCCTCAGGAATCTTCAGCTAAACTATTTTAGTCAAGTTGACTTTCAGGAATTTAATGTAAAACAGGCACCAAGCAAGCTCAGTGACTGGGCATGCTGCATATATATATATTTTGACCATAAAAAGTGCAAAAGTTCACTCACTGTGTTAGTTTTATCCCACTCCCGATTAATGCTGAGCATTTTAACAATTATGTTCTCTGAGGCTGTTAGAAATATACACATGCAGGCTTTGTATTTTTTTCAGAGGTGCTCTAGCATAGAGCTTGTCTTGTTTTCTGCCAACGTAGACGCTATAAAATCATGCTTGATTCAGTTTACTCCTTTCCTCCCCTCCCCTCCCTTCTTCCCTCTTCCTCAGCCTTATCCTCCTCCACGTTCTTGGGTGGGCAGATTCATGGGGAGACTTGGTTTTTAGTATAGCCACCACCAGGCAGTTTGCTACTCTCCTGAAGCACATCTGGGCTTTATATCAGGCCTTTAATTAATCCTCAGTGAAAGCCAAGCTATGACATTTTGACTGGGCAGGCTCCAGTTTTGGACAGGTCTTGATTTATTGCGACTGAGTCTCAACCTACTTTGATTTATTTCAGCTTTGGGGAGGAGGGCAAGAAACGAACAGAAAAAGCACTGTTGGATGCAGAACATGTGATGCACGCAAAGGACCTCCAGAGTACTGTGGCCCAAATGACAAACAGCTCAGACAATTTACAATAAAAATAAAATAAAATAAGCACAAGTGATGAAAAGGTTTCAGTGAAAGAAAACACTTAAAGCAACAACAACTACCACTATCAAAATGAGCAACAACAAATAATAAAAGAATTAGTGAACTAGAATCAAACTATTTGGCAGAAAGTGCTAACGAAGGAAGCTCATGCCTTATCTCTAAGTAAACAATAAATCCCCAGTCGCTCATTAGTGTTAATCATTCCTCTCTTCTGCATTCAGCTAAAAACAGAGAGGCAGGACCAATTCTTTCCTGGTGAGTCCCTTCCAAAGAAAAGGATGTTCTGCTATTGTCTGCCAGCTCGCCTTGGGTGGATGTCCTTCTGCAAGTCTCCCTCTTGAACCGTACCGTGCATGACATGCACTGTGCCAAGTCTTCTGGACAGTCAGAACAAAGACAATCAGAGCCAAACTCTTCATCCAGATAAAGCAACAAACATCACAGTAATAGTAGCCACTGAATAACAAATCAAATCTGCTCAAGGTATAAATCTTTCTCATTTCTATGGGTAGGCCTGGTCTCAGGTATTTTTTATGTTCTGTTTTAATTCAAATTCTGTTGGACAGATGTTTATTCTAAATACTACTGTAGCTACTTCCAATTAATTCCTGTTGCATGTACATGCAAAGGAACTCAGTATCTTAAAAATTCTAATGCAACCAAGTAATTTTATTGCTTTCCTTTAAGTGTTTTTGTTAAAAATTCAAATACATTTATTTATCCCTCTCTTGTATTTTTTCTTCACCAACTGAAATTCAGTCTTTGTTGCTGTGTTTTTTTCCCCTCTTACTATGGGAACTAGAGGATTTATCAAAAGAGAAGAAAGAATGAAGTTTCAGCAACCAAAAAGCAAAATAAATTTTAGTGTAAACAAACTGGCGCTTTTTATTTGCTGACACCTATCAGGCTTTGGTGCCTAGTAACCTCTAGCAGAAAGGACCTTTTTGTTAAAGACTGGGCACTTGCTGCTATTAAAATTTCAGTAACACCTCAGATGCCACCTCGACAGTCCCCACACACAGCCTTGGAGGACAAATCTTTGCACTCCTGGTATTTTCTGTAACACAAGATAGAAGGACCAGCAACACATGGATGAACATGCAGGTTTGCTTCAAGGTATCTTCAGGTGTTACATAGCAGAAGAGGACAAGAATTGGGTATGGAAATGTCATGTGGGTCATCTTTAAAAGATTATAACGAAATGATTGAAGACATTAGTAAAAAGACATCTATGTGTTAATTTTTGAGTTTCGGGGTGAAATCTGGGAGAAAGGTCTACCATACTTGATTGATCACGTGTGTGTGTAAGTCCAGCTGTGCACTTTGCCATTAAGTAGTTAAGCAGTAGGATTCAAAGCTTAAGATCACTTGTGTCCTCTGCTAATTAGAAGTAACTACAGGGATGTTCACAATCTAATCTGTGTCACTAGTGACTAGTTCTATCATCTGCATTTATTTTAGCAGTGGTACGCTGACAGGCTTACTTATGCTGGTAGGTTACATGGGGAACCCACATTTGCTGTCTTCTCCCCTAACCAAGTGGCAGACTGAGCTGGCTCTTTGTGCCCAATACAAAATTACTCATTCTGCAGAAGTGCAAAATATTCATTTACCAGTAAATGGGATCCTATAGAGCCAGTGTCTTTTAGGCCCAGGTGTAGAAGTCTAATTAGCATTAAGAACAATGCTCAAGTCAGACTTGTCTACTGTACACATCCTTCCCTCATCTCTCTTCACTCTGTAAGAAAACAAATCATCAACAGCTAATGCAAATGTTTGCTACGTTCAATGCATGTTTTTGTTTTGTGACCCACTCAGGTTGGAGAATTTCAGTCTCCTTTCACGGACAGAATAAACCACAGTGGCAGCCCATGGCTCATTTTGGCCCAAGAGCAGATGATGAGCATTCTGCAATAAAGTAAGGTCTTAATCCCCATCTTGTATTGCCTATACTTCCACCTCACTCTCTCCATAGGAGGATGCAGTGTTATCACCATGAGCTGTGGTCCTCCTGAGGATAAATTTGCTTTTCTCGGCCAGACAGTGCTTTTAGTTGCCACAGAACTGGTTCTGGGTGGGATTCCAGATCCTAGCTTTCATCCTGAACACCCCTATTTTGTTCTAGCTTACAGGCAGTTTTACTTTCTAGCTTTTATCTGCCCTTATGAAATAGAAAAGTTTGTGTGATTTTTCCTTCCAAGAAAGTGTAATAACACTGCAAGCTCCAGCAGTACTTTCTAAAAGCAACACAGCTGGAATTTGCAGTGACAAGTTAGTAGACTGTTTCACTTAAAGAGACTTTATATGAACCAGTATCCCAATGAAAACCCATATCTAGGCAAAAAGGATCAACTTAAGATACTACTAATAAAGCTATCAGCTAAGTTAGGAGTCAACTGTTTTACGAGCAACTTCAGAACATAAACAACTCTTCAAGACATGGTTTAAGATAGTCTTTCAGAATTTGGATTTCTCTCCATGTCCTCCTCCCCATCCCCCACCTCTGACTTGAAATATTTATGACACATTGTATTTAAATGATCAGACTGCTACAAATCAGTGCAACTAATTGCCTATCATAAGCATGCAATTTCATGATGCAGTTTGTTCCCAAATCTCACATGAATAAATTAAGCCAAGGGATCTGAATCTTGTTTCTCTTTACTGCATAGTGTATTTTCAAGGTAAATGTCAAATGTGCACGATTCTGCTATTATTTAACACTAATTTCTGTAATCACTGCAAAATTGATGTGGTAACACTGATAATTAATTTACTTTTGATTTGGGTGGACTTTTTACTCAAACTTGTTCTTTTGCCAGCTATACTTTTACACATGTGCCCATATGTTTTACAGTGTCTTTCTTTAGATGTGACCTTCTGAACATCAGCAACAAAAAAGCCTTCTTTAAAGAAAGTTTAATTGACTTTATTACAAGGAGTGAGCAGTTGTGCACCAATTCCATCATTCTGTCAAACTTGAGACTGAAAACCAGCACTGAGCAGGCCAGGTGAAAACTCTTTATTATTCTTCCTGGTTTTATTGGTAATGTGTTAAATGTCATTTTAATGTCTCCTGAGGTCACTTTTAGAGGCAAATTGTGGTTGTCCCTATCACAGGTGTACTGTGTAACTCTGGGCAGGCACAGAGCCTCTTTCTCTTCTGCTGGCCTCTGCCTCCCTGTGCATGAACATATGAATGCACAATGAATGAAGTCAAGTCCCACCTAAGTCAATAATCATATTATTAGAAGAAGATTTCACTCTAAACCAGTTCCTGCAGTCAGTTTGCAGCATCCTCAGTCTTCAGGCTTCCCAAGGGAGCAATGAGGAAACTGACAGCCCTACAGTCCTCTTGGGGCTTGAGCACTTCACACATGTTCTTATTGCTATCTGGATCAAATAGTATACCCATATTTTTAAGACACCACTAAAATGCTGTACATAACATAAAAGCAAACAACACTGGTTCTAAATTGTTACTCACCTGCTCTTGAAATACTTTAAAAAGATTAAAAGAAAAAAAGACTCTCCTAGAGATCAGGCAACAGGTAGGCTGGAAAAGGTCCCTGGAAAGGAAGTTCCTCTGTGCTCCACCATGGCACTCCCAGAAAGCAGAACACAGCAGGGCCCTGCTCTGTGGCAGGTTCCTCCCTGCAAACCAGTATAATTTCTGTTACCAGTGCTATGAACCCAGAAAGACACATTCCAGCAGTGGCACGTGAATCAGTGGAAAAGGTTTACAAGGTACTATGGGCTGAAATAAAACATCAAATTAACATAAACACGGAGCACGAACACACAGGAGTAAGCAGTGGTGATTCCCTGTCTGCAGATTGAATATGACACTTAAATCCAGCCTCCTCTGGGCATGGGGGTTCAAGAGCAAGGCTGCTGGCAACCAGATGATGGTGGTAAGAGGCCAGTGCCTCTTGGGCTTTCCCTTGTTGGGAGAAGGACTTGTCTTATAATCGGACAGATGAACCTTTTTAAACTGGCAGTGGTTTTAGTATATATCTATCTTGGATATCAGTAATAATACTGGCAATAAAATGAAAAGGGTATACTTAAAATATTTTTCCTGTGTCAGTTATTTCCCCTATAAAATGAATATGATGTATTAAAAACCTGACGCTCGTTGAATTTAAAACACCTCAGAGAAGAGAGAAATTCCCACCAGATTTGGAAAAGTAGTGTTGGTCTGGAAATAAATACAGCATAATAAATTAATGGTAAGGGGGGAAATGTGCCTGTATCACATAAGAAACATACTGCATCAGCAACACAAAGCATTACTTTTTCTTGTAAAATAAAGCACAGTGCAGCAAGATCATATGAGTTGTACCAACCTTTCATTATGTCAAAAGCAACATATATGCCTGGTATTAGCACACTAGGGTTGCCTTGATAAACTGTTAGTGTTTAGAGTAACATCTCACTTGTTAGAGATCAAGCCAGAAACAGGAATTAATGCTCTACTAATAGAATTTACTCCTCCTTAAAGAAATCTGTAAAGTGCACTTGGAAGAAGGAAAATCTTTTCTGATCTTAAAAAAAATAAAGATGAAACCCATTTGCAGATAGAGAAATAATGATGCACAACTTGCATTAAAAAATATCAGCTTCTAAAAAACACAAAGCTGGTAATTAGGAGCAGTGTTAAAGAGCAAGCAAATGTGCTTGGACTGCATTCAATTCTCAAAAAAAGAATCCCAATAATTTGTCCTTGCAGAGAGGCAATGTTTCATATGAATAGTTAGGGATCCCCTAATTTTCTTCCTCAAATCTGACAGAGAGATCCTTTTAATCTTACTGCACAACAGAAAATCCGGAAGCAGATATATGGGCCTCCTCACTTAAGGAGCATCACTTATTTCACTAGAAGCACTGAAGTGGTCACTGAGGTTGCAAGCAGCAGGAGCTGCCCAGTGCATGTGCAGGCTGTGTGAGGAAGGACACACATCTTGGGAGCTGCTTGGCTCCCTTACACCGGTCAGCCTGGACTCTCCTTCACAGGAGGAAATGCTGGGGAGTTTTGAGGGAACCACCAGCTGGTTTACACAGCCCGCAAAGCTGCAGGCACTGGATGATGTCAGGGCCCCACTGTTTACCTCAATCTGCTCTTCAATCAATGGCTGCAGACAAATCCATCCCAGTCACACTGTCAAGCTGGCTGGGGGCAGGGGGGCTGAGGAAACACCAGTGTCACTCACCTGGCCTTGCAAATGCAATGCACCTCACACTCCTGAGGAAAGACACAATTGCTTTTACTGCAGAAATCACGTGGATTTTGAGACAAAGAGAGAAGGGAGTCAAGCACACAACAGCAATAAACTTTCTTCACATACTTAACCTGGTAACCAAGTCAACCATCCCCAGGGAAAGTTTAAAATCGGCCAAAGAAGGCCAACTGGAAAGTTCAGCTGCTATATCTTTGGATCATTAATGTTAGTTGCTAGGTCAAGGCTTCATCTAAAAACACCTACAGCTAAAATTCAAGTATTTCTGCTACAACTAAAAGTGGCATATTAAGTGCACCCTGTGGGTTTGGGGAATGTTTCCCGCTCAAATAAACAAAAAAAGTGGTATTTCTTTTCTGTACCCAGATCAGGAAAGAACAGTCACTCTGCTGATAACCAATCTTCTTAATAATGCACTGGATATTAACAGCTAGAGTACAATAAAAGTGACCCTGACATTTTAATTTATCCTCTGTAACATTTCTTCTTTCAGTGGAATGGCCTAAAATTGTTGAAGGGCTAAAAATTTGGGTTTTGGGAATGCACTGCCCATGATGTTTTACTGGCTTAATTTCAAATGAAAACAATTACTGTAGAGTGAGGATGTTACCACACAGACATAACACCACCATTAACTATTTTTGACTTCCAGTGTAAATTGAACCATTACGGGGTTTTTAAAATGTACTCATTAAATTTTAATGATCTGTTTTAAAGGATTTTTTCCCCTTATTAAAATTCAAACCAACTATGCTATAGACCTTTCTCAGAATGTGGTACACCACTCTAAGCTTCAAATAAATCTGTAATCATAGATTAGTTAATAAAGAGAAAACTATCTGGGTTATTACAGGTGGGGCTGGTAGCAGTACCTGTTATTAATGTTGCCTAACATTTACCAATAAAAAAGCTGTTTTCCGTTCTTTAAAATCTTGCCAAATACCAACTGAATGAACAAAAAAATGTCTGAGTTCAAAGGTAGACACACCTGGTTGGGTTTTTTTCCACTCATGATATGAAAAAGAGAAACAAAAGGAAGGAAAATGTCATTTGAAGTGATTGATCTGATTAAAGAATACATTTAATTTGTATTAGTTCTCCCATAAACTTCAATATTTTTTTCCATGAACTAGGGGTTTCCTTATTGTACAGTCAGTATTTGAAATTTTGTATGCAGAGGGCTAGAGAATGTTTGAGAACATTTCTTTCAAATTTGCCTCGAACTTGCCCAATTTGTAAACTTTATGTGGACTGAAATGGGAAAAAAACCCCTTGAAATCATAATTTACACACACTGAAAAGAGACTTGAGAAACCTTTGCTGTTAAATTTTGTGAAGATTCACCTTGTGGTGAACACACTCCATGCCATGATGGGGCAGTGGTTTCGCTCCAGGTGCAGCTGAAGCCTTGGGCAGGCTGTCTGGAGTATTCACTCCTTGGGTCTGGGCAATCCCGTCTCCCTCGTGAGATTCATCCCTTTCCCACAGTCTCATCTGCAGTTGCCCCAAGTTAAAATCACCACAAGACTGACTAAAAGGTGGAACAAACATTTTTTTTTTAAAAAAAAGTCTGGCTTGTTTTAACCCTGGTGTTATATTTCCACCTGCTAATGAGTAGACACGGTCCTGCAGCATGCATTGATGTGCATGTGGTCTATATACTGCATTATGTAGTCTCAGCTGACATCTATATGTTTTCTACTGGCAAATAAAAGCATAGCTCCTAAACATGGACCCTGTCATAATTTCACTCAAATTTTCACACATTGCCAGACAGAACAAAACCCTAAAATTATAGGAACACAGCATGCATTTACAGTTACTTATGCAAAGTGCCTTAATTTGGTATTCTCGAGAAGAACACACTGCAAAAGCAGAATTTGTCAGGAGGACTCTTGCAGTTGTGTTACTTGATGGAAGAGATACTGCATTCAGGCTGCAATGGCAGAATAGGTCACTCTCAGAAATATGACAACAATACATAATTTATCAATCTGGAAACCTTATACTTGAAAGAAGCCTTAGTCTAACCTTTCCATCACTCCAGTTGAATTGTAAGACCACCACTGTAATAAGACCACTTAGAAAACCACCAGGGTGGCCTTGATAATAATACACATATCATTGTTGAGGCACAGGAAACTAAACCAGATGGTTTTGCTGAGGAAAGCACTTTTTTTTGGCTTTGTAAAGCCTAAAAACACTAATAGGTCAAACATGAAAGTGGTGAAAAAGAAAGTTAAAGGAAAATCTATGTAAATAAGAAAAAAAAAATCTATTTACATATGTTCCCCTCACAGAAAATATGCCTGCAAGAAAATAAAAAGGAGAAAGTGATGCTATAGTTCTGAAATAGATCAAGATAGTTTTCTGAAAGGAAAAAGTCTAACAGCAAGACTTACAGTGGGACTTACAGTCCACCACTGCTGCTGGAAATCAATACCATACGATCTGTATTACTACATAGTGCAATTAATATCCTTTTATTTCTTAATTTTTATGTTTTAATCATGGAGACCATTCCTGTCTGTTGTAATAAACTACTCACTTTCTTGTACAATCTCTTATTAAACAACATATATATAAAACATATATATAAAAGAGAAAACAACATGTACACAAACCTCTCAAAATACATGAAACTGAAAATAATTTCCACAAAAATCATCCAAGCACAGAAACACCCCATCCCTTGGAGGAGTTCAAGGAACAGCTGGACATGGCAGTCAGTTCTCTGGTCTAGTTGACAAGGAGGTGATCAGTCACAGGTTGGACTTGATCTTGGAGGTCTTTTCCAACCTCAAAGATTCTGTGGTTCTGTGATACACAGGCTGTGTATGTGTGAGCATGAGCACATGAATAAAGAGTGCTCAAATTTTCTCGTTTATGTTCTGGTTATTTAGAATCATATTATTTACAGACTTCAGTGTTTCAAAAACCACAAAGGACTTGCTTTGGGTTAGTTTTTCTTTAACATAGACACCATCCACATGAGTAAAATTAAGATCATAGTGTGTTACTCTGTTGGGAATTGCAACTATTTCTAATAGTCAAGAATTTTTATCTAAATTACGTGCATTGAAAGAAATGCATTATAAGGTATTTTCTTGTGCAGTCTTCTTTACCAAAATGTAAGCCTTTATTTAGCATTAAAAAGGAAAACTTCTACTATCACAGTTATTCTAAAATCTGTTCTCCTTTCATAAGGCAAGGTTTGCCTATATTTTCAAAATCTGAAGGAAGATGCTTGAGAATTATATCTACATTTTGCTGGCACCAAATTATGCTCTAACAGAAAGAAAACAAAACTACTTAAATTTCAACTTTTTCTCTGCTTGCATGGGAGAATGGAGAGGAAATGTACACTGAGCTTCACTATACGCTTATCATTTGTGACAGTTTATTTTGGTGCTGCTCAGAAACAGCCCTGGAGAAAATGTTTGCTCTTCAGTCCCACTCTAGTCCACTGGGTTTTTGACTAATATCAGGGAGTTAAAACAGTGGTTTCTGAGACCAGAAATGAGGCCACAGGTGCCCTACTGAGTCTAAGGAGCCTGATGGAGCCTACCTGGACAGCAATAAAGAGAGAGAAATTACAGCGGTGTCTCACAGGATCCTATCTTGATTCTGCATGAGAGACGTGCTGGGGAGACACCATTTTTGTGGCCAGTGATGCCATCTACCACCTCATATCATGAGCTGAGCTCTTTTGTAGGGTTAGAATATTTCAGTTGAGGTGCAATGGTAGCATGAATTGACTTTGGAAATCCACTTATCGATGTCTTTCCTGTATAAACTCAACCAAGGGGAAGACAACCTTTACTTCTTGGACCTGCTCTTCCAGCACTCTTGTGTCATGAGGAAGTGGCTGTATTGCAATGCTAGTGCCTGTGGGTCAGTGCTGGCTGAACTTCATAACATCTTTCATTTGTGACCAGTTGAGGCTGTGCTGTGGCCGCTCAGGCTGGCTCTATTGTATCCTGAGAACTGGAGCATTATTTGCATGGATGATGGAACATATTACCATGGTCAAATGCCACTTCCTTTACCCTGGACACATACTATCTCCATATGTCCAAAGTATTTACATGAGGAAATCAAAGAATATTCTGCCCTTTGCAAGTCCATTCTTACTTTGGGAAGATACTGCTTTCTCAACAGACTCTCTTCATTTCAGCATGAGACATAGTTCTACATTAAAGATTTTTAAACTATTAGGAAAAATCTAAGGTGGAATAGTCGTTGTCTAATTGTCTTTAAGGGACACGCTTCTAGGAAAGATACTGCTTCAGCAAGTACCTGTCAAGAGTTTTATGAACTGAGTAGTGGTTCCAAAGGAGCACAGTCTATCAAACTTTTTTCCTAAAGGTTCATACAAGCCCTGCTGCTCTCACAATTACTTCACCTAGATGGAAGCAGTAACCAGTTCAGTGGATACTCACATCAGGTGAAGCATATTTGATTTAGTTTGAAGATCAGTCTGACTTAATAGAGCCATTAGTTATCCCAGCTGAGGCAAGCTGTCGGAAAGAAAATGTTTCTCATTTGGAAATACACAAAATACATATTACCTGGATGGCTATACCCTCATACTGAAACAAGTCCATCATTGAGGGCTTGAAATTACATCTTAACTTTTATTAGTAGTTATTGACCTTAAATATAAAAACTAAGCAGTAAGAAAGGAAGACCTTTTTTCACTGCAGTCTTTAACAAAAGGGTTAGATTTTCTCCATATAGAAACATGCTTAAGTTCATCAGCCAGTCTCATAACTATAGGAGGTATTGATAGTTACACAGACAGATACAACTGACTTTCCTTTTATAATCAACAGTCCTTAACAAAGCAAGACTCTCACAAGTAAGAGTTCATCTGGGATGAGGAAAGGATTAATCAGAAAAAAAATAATCAGAAAAATCTCAGCAGACTAATGTAAAATGTACCTCAAAAGAAAACACATCCTTAACTACAAGAAAACAACAAAACAGAACTAGAAATGCCTTCATCAACAGTCTTGCTGGCTCACTCCTTTCCTTATGCACAAGAGTAATGTAAAATTTTAAATAATTCTGTCTGGCAAGAGTTTTTATATTTAAACATATACACAAACATGCAAGAAGAGATTTCCCACAACAGAAATGGTAACAGCTTTTTCCAAGGGTCAGTTTCTGCCTATTAGATTGGTGAATAGAAAAATCATGAATAAAAGACCAGGTGATGCTAACTAGAGATTTAAACACAGATTAGATTTTATTGTCTCAATTTCAACAGGCACAAAATGGTTTAAAAAAATAAAAACTACTGTGCATTTTCCTGGGCGCTTTAGTCACAGAGTCAAGTATGAATCAGCACCCAGTACCAATTGACAAAAAGAGAAAGAGTAAGATGGAAAGTCTCTGTATAAGCACTTTATTAATATGCTTGGTTGGTCTGTAAAATAACTTACTATATTACTTATTTAT
The DNA here is from genome assembly GCA_013400415.1 of Scytalopus superciliaris. Lineage (NCBI taxonomy): Eukaryota > Metazoa > Chordata > Aves > Passeriformes > Rhinocryptidae > Scytalopus > Scytalopus superciliaris. The sequence goes on along the minus strand of VXBX01006518.1, from coordinate 430,605 downwards.
AAACTGCTCTCATTTGCTTTGATTGTTTTCCTTTATATTATTTAAATATAAATTAATGGAAGTTGATTCCCACACATTCAGAATATCAAATGCACCTTGATTTCACCATGAATGTAGGCACATGCTCAATTTTAAACAGTTGACTAGACATGTAATTAACTGAATTGGAGCCAATTATGATTCAGTTATGAGTCCTCTGTAATTATTGCTTGAAATACTGCTGGAATTTTATTTCTGATCTGTATGAATACCTAAAGACTATTACAACTGTTACCTTTGACTTGTTCTTTCAGTTTTATAAGGCATATATTGATGGGCTTTTCCACAGAATTTATCAGTGCAGTATTTCTGCTGTCTGGACAACACCGAGGTGTGGGCTGAGCAACTGCAGAAGGCAAACTGATCATCAGTGGGCGATAAAGAAGAAACTGAAGGAAAGGAAGAAAAAGCCTCAGCTGCTGAACTGCAATATAAACTTGCTCTTTTTCCAGAGCCACTTTCCGACATGACTATGTTTTATTTGTTGGCCTTCCCTTTACATCTTTACAAATAAATGTGTCCATTCTGTCCCCTAGAACAATACTTTTAAGGTTTCAGTTGCAGGTATACCTTCAGGATTTCACTTGCAGTATTTTGCAGGTAAGAAATCAGAAAACCAACTGACTAGTGATGGATTCACTCCTGCAAAATCTGGCAACCCAAGGCACAGGTGGACTTTTCACTCATTGGATGGCTAGGCCAGAGAGTGGTGGTGAATGGTGCTGCACCCAGTTGGCATCTTGTAACTAGTGGTGTGCCCCAAGAATCACTGTTGTGCCTAGTTCTATTTAATATCTTTATTGATGATCTAGATGAGGGGATTGAGTCTACCACTAGCAAATTCACAGATGACACCAAGTTGGATTGGAGTGTCAATCTCCTGGAGGGCAGGAGGGCTTTGCAGAGGGACCCAGACAGGCTGGTTAGATGGGCTGAGACAAGGGTCACAGGATTCAACAAGACAAGCACTGAGTCCTACTTTTTCGCCACAGTAATCCCATGCAGCACTACAGGATGGGGGCAGAGTGGCTGGAAAGTGGCCTAGAGGAAAAAGACCTGGGAGTGCTGTTTGAAAGCTGGCTGAATACGAGCCAACAATGTGCCCAGGTGGCCAAGAAGGCCAATGGCATCCTGGCTTATATCAGAAACAGTGTGGCCAGCAGGACTAGGGAAGTGATTCTTCCCCTGTGCTTGGCACTGGTGAGACCACACCTTGAGTGCTGCGTCCAGTTCTGGGCCCCTCAGTTCAGGAAAGATATTGAGGTGCTGGAGTGTGTCCAGAGAAGGGCAATGAGGCTGGTGAAGGGACTGGAGCACAAGTCCTGTTAGGAGCAGCTGAGGGAGCTGGGGCTGTTCAGCCTGAAGAGGAAGAGGCTCAAGGGAGACTTTATTGCTCTCTATAATTACCCGAAAAGAGGTTGTAGCCAGGTGGGGGTCGGGCTCTTCTGCCAGGCAACCAGCAGTAGGACAAGAGGATATAGACTTTAGCTGCATCAGGAAAGATTCAGGTTGGACATTTGTGAAGAAAGAGTGATTAGATATTTGAATGGGTTGCCCAGGGAGGTGATGGAGTCACTATCCTTGGAGGTATTTAAGGTAAGACTGGATGTGGCACTTGATGCCATGGTCTAATTGACATAGTGGTGTTTAGGTCATAGGTTGGACTTGACCTCAGAGGTGTTTTCCAACCTAATTGACTTTGTGATTCTGTGATTGATGGACATTTTTTAATGGCCCAAGTTAAATGTTTTTAAGATCCGTATTTATTTAAGACTCTTGAGTGAGTTTCTGATGAAATTTGTATGATGCCTTGTGTTTTCCAAATGGCACAGAAATGAGTCAGACTTAAGGCTCGCTATTGAACTAATAATTGAAAATACCTAGCAGATGGTCTGCAACAAATAAAAGGTATGTTACCCTCAAAAAGCAAAATAGTACACAGAAGATTCATATGTCAACAGCACTAATATATTGTTTTTCCTCTTCCAACTCATCTGTATTGATCATCTCTAATATCTTCTCATGAGACTTGTGCTGGATCACAGCAGAGAGAAAACAGAGAAAGTGGGGGCAAGAGGCAACAGCAATTTCTGCCAATATATGAAGAATTACTAATGTAATTTTAGGTTAAGATTGATAATCCCACATAAAAAAATTTCAATGCCTACTTATTTCTATTCTGTTCTCTACAAACACTGAATGGAGTCCTTTCTGCCTAGTGAGTTGGACTTACCAGTTTTTGTTCATCAGCAGAATGCTGCTGTACGCTGTTTGTGCAGGGGGCAGTTCGAGTCCCAGATCAAAAGCCGAATCAAACACATATTCCAACTGTTCTTCACTGATATGAACCTATGTTTGAACCTCAAACTTCTGGATCATTTGTTACTAAAGCTAACCTCAACCCATCTCTCTGTGGGCTCCAGTGCAGGCACACTCTTCCATGCTTTACTGCAAATAAAAGAGTTTACCCAAAATCACAGCAGGCTTTGTAACCACAAGACATTCCCAAGTCTCTCCACAAACTCAATGGGTGTTTGCTCGTCAACTTTCATGAGATCAGGAATTGACCCATAATATTTTATAAAACAACAAAAAGGAATGTATTTATGGTTTTATTATTATCCCTAATAAGGAAATAAGAAGAAAGAAAACACAGTACATGGTCTAGTCTATATGCACATGTGTTACTTGTATTAATATCGATGGGATTTAAAACTGCATATGGAGAGGATAAGATATATCCCTATGTGTTCAGCCATATGCTTAAGGAAGCTCCCCAAATGCTTGTAAATATGATCATGTTTTCTAACATACTATGTATTTATTTGAACAACGTTAAATCTCTAAACCCTACTTTCCAGTCCATTAAAGCCTCAAATAATTGTTTATTTCCAGTTTAAAGTTACTCTATTTTTTAGCCATTAGAAGGCTGCCTGTAACCACATTTCCACAATACTCAGGGAATTAGAGAATTGATAATAACTCTCCCGTTATCCAAAGGGGTACTTCTCTGGGATGAGAAATACTCAAGATGAACTATATTTTAGTGAGAAATTCTTTCCAGAAGATTTTGGGACAGGCCCAAAATGTGTAGCTGAAAGGCCTGGAATGCTACTTGCACAAAAAACATATGTTCGTGCCATAGACCTCAGACAACCACATTCCTTCTGGAGGCCAAAGTCCTTGAAAGCCAGTCATTCTTTTGAATAGACTTGTTCTCATTTCCTTTTTGATTTTAAAGGTTTGAGTGATAACCTCGACAGGCTGAGAGAGCTGGGTCTGTTCAGCCTCGAGAAGAGATGACTGAGAGGGTATATATGTCATCCAGGTCTATAAGTATCTGATGGGAGGGTGTCAAGAGGTTGGGCCCAGGCTCTTCTCTGTGGTGCTGAGTAATAGGACAAGGTGCAAAGAGCAGAAACCGATACATGCGAAGTTCCACCTGAATATGAGGAAGAACTTCTTTACTGTGTGGGTAACCACCCACTGGAACAGGTTGCCCAGAGAAGTTGTGGTGTCTGGACACAATTCTGTGCCATGTGCTCTAGGACAACCCTACCTGAGTAGGGAGGTCGGAGCAGCTGACCCAGTGTGGCCCCTTCCAACCTTACCTGTTCTGTGATATTGTGAACACAGGACAAGGGTCTGACATGACAGGCATAAGGGGGTTATTCTGGATTTCCCTTATGGAAGAAGACATGAGGATTCATCCCATGATTTATAACCTAGTACAAGTTGTCCTGGAATGAGACATCTGAAGTATTTATGAAATGTCCAATGCCTGTTAGCAAATAATATTCATTATGTTCATGCAACTGATCATTTCATTTGACTTACCTTTTACTTGTTTTCAGTTGAGACCTGGTAACTGATTGTACAACCACTCTTGACTATAGTTTTATGTGTTAATAATATGATAGGGCTTGTCTACAGGTTTAACTGCTTCAATTAATATTGTAGCCACAAATACAAAACAATAGTCTTGAAGGCACAGTCATGACACCCATGGTGTCCTTAGCATCTCACATGTGAATGCTGCACAGAACCAAAGCCAACTTAATCTATAGCTGGCTGCCAAAAAGAACCTTCTTTTCTTATTTTGATATATCCCTTTTGATGCCAAGGTGATATGGTTGTTTACCTTTTTTACTGGCATCCAGAACCTAAGTTTATATTTAGGTATTACAATTTTGTTTTCATGCTGTTTTTGTCTGTAAGCAAGATTTGAGAGCTCAGCTTTTATTTTACCTTTAAAATCTCAGTTTACAATAAAACCCAGACTTATTCCTACTGAGATACTTCTTATTTTGTAATATACAAAAACAAACAGTCATCATCTTTTTAAACTACATCAATGAATGGTGAAGCAAAATCCGGTTTCCCAGCAAGGAATTATTAAAAGACAGAAATAGTCTGATGACCGCAGGAAATCTTTAAGCACCAAAATGGGGACAAAAATCTCCTGGGGAAAAGACAATATTTCCTACATGGTCATTCACGTCTCCTTGTAATACAATACAGAGGTATTGTTTGTTTGTCTGCTAAGTAGATGGCTAGAATAAAATTAGAAACAAATCCTGACTACAGAAACTTTGCAAAGACTGAATGCAGGCTCACATGTTTCAATACCTGCTATCACAACTATGCTGTGATGCTGCTTTCTAATGCGTAACCAGAGAAACCTTTGATCATTAATATATACATCATTCAGAATCTTTGACTTCAGGTTATACTGCATCTTGCTGCAATCTTAATATTGGTCATAAAATTTGCCAAAAGAATAGAAGAAATAGTCTATAATAGATCCACATTATAGTCAAGCCCCTTCCCTAGGAATTCAGGCAAGGAATGTAAACCCAAAGATTTATTTTTCTGTTCAGGTCATGCCTGGGGTAGATTGCTGTGTTACTAAATTCCCTAATCTGAAGTCAAGAGCAACACAAAGTTAACAGACCTCAATAGGCAAAATGAATCTTGAGATAGCCCTCTATGGACCATGACTTGAAGTTACAGCAATAAGCATTATTCCCACCATGAAGATGATTCAGAAAAAGGCCCACAGGTTACCTCAACGTAGTCCCTGGCATGGCCCCAGTCTCTCTTTGCATCCAGATTGCCCAGGCTGAAACAGTCCAGCTGTCCGAGGTGAATCTTTGCTACCGATCGGCTGATTTTTCGAGTGACAAAGTTAGCCCCTGGAATAGAAATAAAAGGTATTATCAGCACAGCCACAGTGGCAGGTAACTGGCCACAGGAAACACCTTGTACAGCACAGCACATGGTATTTTCAGTCTTCATTCACTCCCCTTACATCACCCAGACCCATGCCACCTTTTATCATTTGAGCAGGCTAAGAAGCTTCCAGTGCAAGTGTCACATTAACTGCACTTTCACAGCAAACATCTTTCTTTGTGGGACTTCTTAAGCATTCCTGTTTGCTGCCTCAGTATTCACTCCAGGCATAAAGCCAAAGAAAATCATTTGGAATGTCAGTTCTTAAACACAAAATGCAAAAGGTTACATAAAGAAGACAGACATCTTAGACCACCCTCAGGTTTTTTGTTGCCATTTCTGTTTTCCTTTTTAATTTTTTTTTGGAAGGAATGCATATATCTAAAATTTGTATTTATGAATTTAAAAAAATGGAGACTATGCAAATGCTACATATTCTCCAAAGGACTATAATGGTTAAGTGAATTCCACTTGTCTAGTTATTTAGGATTCTTTGTCCATCAGGTTCAGTTAGGTCATGATACTGCGATTTCAACTTTTTGACTGTACATTATTTTATCATATTTCAGTATTTTGTTTATTGTCTTACTTTGGAAAAGTTGTGTACCCATTTCTTCTCCTGGTAGAGTTGCTTTAAATAATATTTGTTGTTACTTATTTTTGTATCTTGACTTTTAGATTATGATGGCTGTGTTTCTGAAAGGTGGTCACAGTCTCCTCAAAAGCAGAGGGATTTGATTTTAGACCATGAGTTTAGGCTAAATAAGCCCAATGGCATTTGCACACTAATAAGCCACAAAAATTAAAATTACATGCCTTTTTAATAGCTAAAAAAAATATGATTAAGTGGTGACAGATGATACCTCACCCAAATGAAAAACAGGAAAGGTACTGAAAGTGACTGCACTTGTAAAATGCTCTTAGCAAATTTCAAAAGTCCTAAGTAGTGCACAGATGTAGGGGTTTTTTTTTCATTATGGAGCTCTGCTGTTGAGATATGCATCTCAATATATTCTGTTTCCTGTCAAACAAATGGTAGGGTGCTGCAACATTATTAAATAACGTGAAGTGTCTTTTTCAGACTACTAATTTTTCCTTAAAGTCAAGAGCACTACAGTACTTTTTTTGTGTCATTTGACTCTGCCAAAAGTAAAAAACTAAAAGAGCACAGTTCTAAGAATGGAATGAAGAACTTGAATAATTCAGCCCTTACCACAGGATTAAGAGAGAATTTTAACTTTCCATCAACTACTGAACTAATTGGAATTCTAGTTATTAGCCATTTAGGATATATCACCAGTTTGTGCCTCTCTTTTAAAGGATAAAAAAATCATATAATTTCCATATGCCCTGAACCCCTGTTTATATATAAAGGAAGTTTCCTGAACAGCATGATTTGCAAACTTTCAGAAACAAAATATACTCAGGAGTCTTTTTTAAAGAAAACTTTCTCAAAAATTGGACAGGACCAACACTGACCAATCCTGTTATTGCAACTTCTGAAAGCAAAGTACTGTGGTTCTCCTGTTCCTGGCTTGAAGCAGGAGTGGAGGTCTGGCTTAACAGAAACCAGTGACAGTCTCCTTGGCTTAGTTAGACTGGCACCTCTCCAAAGATAGTTTCCATTTTTTACCTTATCAAAGTGCTTTGAGACCTTCACACAGATTATTGCTAATTAATTAAAATCAGATTCAAACTATTACAAAAACTTACTAGGATTAGCTCGGAAACTTCCTAACCTACTGCACTGAAATAATTTCAGTTAGCATTTTATTCAGCAAATAACAACTGAAGGAACAGCTCTTTTTTCTAGGATAAAGCATATGGCTTTATGTTGCAGACTGCAAATGAATAATAAGCGAAACTGAATGCTGTCAACATTACATTCCCATTTACAGCAAAAGCAATGAGAGCTCTAATCACCATCTGCATTAAAGAAAGTTTTACTGTCAACCTGCATGACTAATGAATGTCAACTTCCATTTTGGAGCAACCACTTCCTCAGCATGAAAAAAAAAAAAAGTGTATTAGGTTGTATGTGAGAGAGAACTTTTATGCTATCAACTTAACTCTAAATATGTGAAAGACACTGCACAAGAAAAATCTGATTTGTCTAGCACAACACAGCAAATGCTAGTAACTGCTGCCTTCTCAGAGCCACTGCTAACTGGAGAGATATGATCTTCAAGCTATTCTCCAAGCAAAACCAGAATATTCCTCAAAAGGCTGAAGTGAAGAACTAGAGAGCACCACAGTGTAAACCACTATTTTCCAGAAATATTCCAGTAAGGATTCCACAGAATAATACCAACTCCCTTTTTGGAAGTGCCTCAGCATTAAAGCTGTGGAAGAAAACTACTACAGAATGCTCATTCTGAAAAATGTGATTAAAATTTTTTTCATGCACCCAAGGTCTGAATGGCGCATTTCAGAAGCATTTAAATGATATGGTTCATAAATAATGTTTAAATACTGATTTCTTCAAACATGGTATCTTAAAATACTCCATTACACTCTGTGTTTGATCCCATGCCATTAAATGTGCATCATAACTGGAATTTAAGCTGGTGCCCACTGGAGTCATACAGAATAGTTAAGGCTATGTCAGCATTTCCATTAAAAAGCCCTGTCCTAGGGGTTTGCAATCAGACTATAAAATCTTGCTTTGGCCTGAAATTTGGCAGATGTAATGTCTCTTTCCTCAGGATTGATTCTATCTAAAAGGTCTAGGCAGAGTACTACAGACATCTTTATACAACTGAATACAAAGTACCTTTTGAGGCACAGAAATGGCTAGCTTCCTTCTTCCTCAGGAGGCAGCAAGGACTTGCTGATGTTGAACCTACAAGAACATTTTTCTCCACGGAATGGTTGGTCAGTGCCAGGAGGAGTATCAGCAAAGCTGCTGGCATGTTAACCACTTCACCCTTTATGCTGATTTTCATCTGATCAAGATGATGCAGCCACTAATTGTCACAGTTGAACAAGGCCTAATTTATTATAATACTAATTCACCTTGAATTCTGTTGGTGGTAGCAACAGAAATTAATGTAGATTGGTGGGGAAGAGAGGGGTCAGACTCCCCCATTTGTCTCCTGGCTTTACACTGCTTCCTCAGTTCAGAGAAGTTTTATGAAACACACCCCATTGCTCACACCTAGTGTGAATGAACGTGGAGTATTCAAAACTCTATTAAATGGTTGATGTATTTTGGAATACTTCTTCAAAATGCCCAAGGGCAGCATTGGTCTGGGAGCTCACTATCCTATGGTAACCAAGAGAAGAGTCATTTGGCGGCCAAGCATGCTGGGCTGCCTTGGATGGTTTATCTGTGCAGCAAATACACCCAAACCATGATGAGTCAAATTATGCATTGGCTTGCATTGCTATGGACAGCACTGGAATTGCTGCAAGGCAGCAGAAGAGATGTGGCCAGATGCAGCAAAGGATGCTTTGGTGTGTCCGCACATTTCAGCGCTTCCAAACAGCCCTAGTAAAGCAGTGTCTGACAAGTTTTTACATTGTAAAAAAAGGCCTTAAACATGAGTTTTCATAATATATAACAGCTCTTTCAGGAACCCTCGGCATTAGCTTAGATTTGTTTTCAAAACCCCAGCCCTCCCTTTGAGATCATTAGCATTCCAATAGGAACCATAAGGTCTGATTTACAAACCCGATTTTTCCTAGACAGGATTTAACGCAAGGATTCCTCATCAAGCAGACATGATCTGTAAAACATATAACTTGTCAGCAAACCACTACAGGAACAATACTGCAATAAAAACGAATAGCAGAGGTATAATGCAATAGCTGTGGCTCTCCAGTCCAGGCCTGTTGTGCTGCCTGGCTCAGGGTGGGAAACAGCTCATCCCTTTGAGAAGGATGCTGCCTACATCTGGCAAAGATGCAGTTTTGAAAGCTGTATGCATCTCTCATTAACACATATTTAGAAATACTACTTTAGGAGGCACAGTCTCAATGCACCTACAGTTTCAAAGCTGGATGCCCCAAGACAAAAAAAAAGAAAAAAAATCCTGATCTCTGCATCAGTACCCCACTTCTTTTATGAGCACTGGGGTTTCACCCTTTGTGTATCATCAGGAAACTGGCTGTTTGAAGTAGGTGTTTTTCTCTGGAATCTGTCGTTAAGCAGAGGCAGCCAAATGGATGAAGAAGGTTTTAGAGCCACTACTGGTGTATCTGTTTCTTTTCAAGAACCCTCATTCTCCAGGCTCTCAAGACTACATACAAAACCTAACTGATGACAAAAATGTGGTCTTAAGAGGACTACTATATCTGTAAAACAGTAGTTGTTTCAGGCATGAGAAAATCCATTATTAATCTAAGTAACAGCATAAAATAACAATCAATCTCATAGAATTTAGTAGCAGTACCTGTCTATCAACTGAGGTGCGGTCCTATCAAGTTGCCATAACACTTTTTTCTTCATTTTACATAAAATATGACAAACAGGTTTCTGTTTCTAAAGATGCTGACACAAGAAAAAGGTTGCAGTTTTTTTCCCCCCCCTCCAAGTTTCTACAGTTCTGACATTGATTCTACAGGAAGCCTAACATGTTCAAACACATTGTGTACCCAGCATTTCTACTAAACTAAAGGAACGCATTTTTTTAACATATATATGTTGTAAATGATACATTTAATGAGATCATTAATATGTTTTGATATCCTGAAAATCCACACTGCTCATAATTTCCGTTCGATGAGAACCTTTTCCATTGTTTTTTGTAGCATGTTGAAATTAAAAAAATAAAGCAACATCCAGATTTTCTAAGAAGTTCAGAGTCTCCTTTAGCTTATACTGATGAAAAGCAATAACAATTATTCCGAAGCCAATGGATTTATATCACTGTAAACCAGATGAGAAATTAAGTTACAGATTTTTAAACTGAGCTTCCATATTTTGGGTTTAAACAGAATTTTAATCTGTGTCATCATCAAAACAACTGATATAGTACTCCATTTTTGTAAAACTAGTAGAGTAGCTACTTAATGTATGTTAAACACTCGTGCATTTAAATTGTGAATCAATTCTCAGTTTAAAATAACAAATAGTTCTTCTCACAACAACAATTATATGAAGTAGAAACATCGCTCTTTGGAAACAAAGGAAAAATCACTGTTAAAAGTTATTTTTTTTCCTTCTGCTCTTCATAATATCTTGCAAATTTTACTCAGCAAATACAGCTACCTTTGGATGAGCTTGCCATAAAGTCCACAATCAGATTTCTGCAAAATGAAATATATATGAAATAAGGGTGATATGATTCATTAGCAACTCCTTGTAAAGTCATGCACTGCATGGGAAACATCTTCCTGATCAGAGCAACAAATCATGTTATTTCCTGAAACATGTGAAATGGTGCTTTAATTCTCACATTTTAATCCTGTATAGCAGAGCTGGAAATACTTCATCATAATATGTTCAATCTTTTTCTCTGGTATTTAAAATTGTAATAGTACCTTTTGGTAGTAGTTTTCTCAGATTTTTAAAACATTTGTAATGTTTTTCAAACATTTTCAGTTTACATACCAAAAACTATTTTCCAATGGACATGTGAGATCTCTAAATAGGAAAGATAAAACTGGCAATTTTTTAAAGGGTCATTCTTCATCAACCCCCTGGGAAATAATCATGTAACAATAAAATCCACAGATTCCAGAATGAAAGCAACAGTCCAACAGCATGAGCATAAAATTGTCTCTCTGTATCAAATGACCCTCATTTGGTACTACTTTGAAATGTGCAATTTAAATATTAGTTGTAATTCCTTTAAATACTGCTAACAAAGCCATGAATCAGAATATAAACTGAATTACTACATTTTGCAATATATTTATACACATTTTGACCTTTCTAATGCCAAAATGTACTAATTCTGCTTGGCCCCATTTTCCATTAGCACATCACTTTCAATGGAAATGTGGTACTGATTCCTTGGGTAATGAAAAATGTACTACTACTTTTATTTTAAAAGTGAGGAGGTTAGGGTAGAAAAGGTAGAAAGACAAAGGCATGCAGAGGTAAGAAGCATCAGCAGGAGAGGGCAGCACACTGGAGGGGGCTGATGCTCTTCAGCCCAAGAGCACCTCTGCCCCTGCCATCCACTTGCACAGAACATTTGGACAGCTGAGGGCAACAAGAGATCACATGAACTAGGCATGGAGGGAACACAAATTAATGATTTTTATAAGCTGAGTGGAAAACGAGAGTGAGAGATGATATTGTGAGGAACAACAGGGTACAGAAATGGAGGGGGAGTGCAGAGAGTGGGAAATTTTTTCTTTTCCCCAGTGGGTGGAAAGATAGCATAAAGCTTACCTCGAGGGACAACTAGTAAGCCCTGCAAAAAGGGTGCATAGCAGTAGGGCAAGAGACGTACCCAGCACCACCAGAGGATGAGAATCAGAGGTGATGTTTGTCACAGCACAGCAAGCCACACTCCCCTGTGATTCAGTGGCGCTAACCCTCCACCAGGCATCTGTCCTCAGGGCTTTAGACTCCTCATTATTGTTTTGTATGCAAACAGATACAGGTTTCCACCTCCCAAAGAACAATGACAGGATGATTTCTGTGACTACACAGCAGCAGTTCTCTAAAGTGACTGTGAAAAAATGATGTTTGATTAGCAGACAATCTGCATGTGTACTGTGTAACACAAAGCTATTAGATTTCACATGAAAAATACCACTATTTAGGACTAATTACACATCTCAGGTCTATCATACGGGCATGTTAAAAGGACAGGGTGATATACCATCAACAACTGGGGAAAAGGTGCTATTTTAGTATATTTCCTCCATATAATTTTTCTTAAATTAAAATATTTTCCTCTCCGGAACTCTACACTGAACAGGAAAAGGTGAGGCATCAAAGATTCTTATAAAGGAAAACTCAAACATTAATACTGAAAACAATATGTAAAAGTATTATTCCTGTTCCCAAGTTTATGTTATTAATGGCACTTATATAAACACAGCAGCATTTTGCTTATAGAAAACTTAACCTTTTGCTCCAAAGTATTCACTTTGATTTTTTTTAATCACAGTTCATATACACTACATTGTAAAACAAAGGTAAATGCCATTCTGATTTGCTAACACTTATTTAAACTGTGTTTTCTAAACTGTACAACCAACGTTAATGAATTAAACCTCTCATTTCAGCTGTCACAGAATTCGGCAAGTCCTTGCATGTTGAGCTGCGGGTAAACATGAGTGTGCCTGCCCATCTGAAGAGACTCTTTATATTGTTAAAGCCTGTGTAAACAATGGAGTTAAGTATGTGCTTTGCTAAATTGGTGCTACAATTGCTAGAAATGTATGCAATCAAAAGGAAAATCCAGCACTTATACAAAATGGAACTATCATGCAGTCTAAGGCAACTTGCACAGAACCCCCACCCCGTATTTTAACTTCCCTCGTTAAATAGCTATCAAAGTTCAGACATCTGTGCTCTTAAATTTAACACCCCTTTGCTTTTCTCCCAGTCTTTCCCCTCCTCCATCCTCTCAGCAACCAGTAGCACATCAAAAAAGTTGCTGTTTGATGGTTCAAGCTGAGACGTTCAGCCTTTACCCCAGCACTCCCTTGAGATGAAGCAGGCAAAGCTTTTAATCTTACCTGGTGACACATGACTGACTAATACAGTTTCTTGGACCTTCTGACCTCTGAGGGACTAAATCTGGTTGGTGTCTCAACCTCTCAAGGTGGCTGGGACATCAGTTTGCGGTGGGTCACAGTGTAAACAAAGTCTTGCACGGGTCCTGTGTGACTTTGTGCGTCTGTAACTGTGCTAACTTTTAACGGGCAAATTTCGGAGTATGAAACGTATCATTTCACCTCGAGTCAGGGAGAAAAAGAACTTTCCTTTACTCCTACTGTAGGTAAAAGACTGTAATAAGAGATAGCCTTAAAACCAGTCACAGTGACATACACATATGCTGACTCAGTGCTGATGTATTTTCTTGGAGAGAGAAAAATGATCTAGCTACAGCCAGATAACTTACTTGAAACTTTCCCTCCCACACAAACTAATAAGAAGGGCTAGACGGGTTTGACACTTATACAGTATAACTCAAGATGTTCCTAAATCCATGTGCCTCCCTTTGGAGATTTGTTGCTCAACTGTTTTTCTCTTAGGACTTTCTTCTGGTTAGCTTTGCAACAGTGGTAGGCCCTCAAATACACCATTTGGTAAATGTGTTTCAATTTTACTAAATCTCCCTTTGCTGCAGGGGTCCCAGAGTCACCAAGAGGGGGTTCTGAAACACAGCTGAATCATTTTTCCAAGGACCTGGAAACAGCGTGGGCAAAGAGCTCATCGAGAAGTAACAAGGTGAAGGCCAGTGAGAATTGGAGGGAAAGAAGAAAGGAAATCTCAGCTTCTACAAATACAGGAGGCACATTTCATTCTAGTACATGAACAAGGCACATAAAATACAAGGTGCTACATTTCCTTCCATCTTCTATGTTATGAATAACTAGATTTTCAGCTTGGATGTGGTGAGAAGTACATCTCCATACCAGTGATGATCCCAACAATTCAATGTACAGATCAACAGATACGAAGGTCTGCAATTGCAAGGATGAAACCTTCCAGCTACAGACACCCTTTCAGACTCAGGCTAATGAAGTAAGCACATGGCTTGGACAGAAGACCAAAATAAAAAATCTACATGGTGTGTGCTGTGACATGCAGTCACGCTGGTGTGTGACCCAGGGTATGAGAACAATTACGGTGCTATCAGTCTGCTCTGCCTGCTCCCTCTGTCCCCATTTCCCAGGCTCTGCTGAGGTCAGAACAGGACAACACTGGAAGTCATTATTTTGGATAAAAGCAAAGCAACAACCCTCAAATGTACTATTTTAACAACACTTCTGCAGAAAAAGCTTCACAGTGATTGTGTGGAGCTGGGCTGGGTGGAATTCAACCCTAAAGTAAACCCCCAGTCCCTAAGAGTTTAAGATAACAGGGTGAAAAGGCAGAGAGAAGATGACAATACACCAGGAAAACTGCAAGCTAATAAAGATGGCATGTCCCTTCTGGTCCAAAAGACTTGGTCATGTTTGGTCTAGCTGTGTTGACCTCCTCTATTCAGAAAGCCAATAAAAACATTATTTCGCCTAGCTGGTTGCTTAAACTTCCCATAAAACTTATGTCCTTATTTCAGAGCAGGCTGTGATCACTCTCAGAGGACCCTGAAGTTAAGCAAGGGTGCTATGGCTTCCACACCCAAGCTCCAAACTGGAAATGCCACCAGGCAGAGCGGCAGCTCTCCCACAGGCAGAAAGGGTATGTCAAGAAGTTGCATAAAAACCATTGCTGAGAGAAAACTCCCCCCTGGGACAAAGCCTGGGACTGTTGCTAATTTTCACTTTAAAATGAGTAAGGCACCAAGAAAGAAATACATGCTTATTTAACGAGAAACTTTGAAATTTGAACAAAACAAATGAGTAAAATGACAGGTTTTTTAAATGGACACACATTTCAGGGAGTATTCCTTTTAATAACGTTGCCACTGAAATTGAATCCCACTCCAATATTCTTTCTGTGTGGGAATAGAGTTTCTCTAGTGTAATTAATAAATTAAATTAAAATAAATATGCAGCTATAAACACAGAGAACTCGGCCTTCTGTCAAGATAAATTGGTGCAGTTTCAATGAAGTCAGATCCCTTAAATTTACAAAGAATCCAAACTTATGCATACCACCATTAACACATCCAATTACTGCAAAAAATTTTGCATAAGAAAATGTGATATAAAACATTTGAAAGGAGACTCAATGGCAAAAAACCAGAGCATCTATATAAAATGCCTGTTTACCACCCTTCAGCTTCTCATGCTCACTACTGTTTTAATATCAGTATTTTTAAGAACACTTCTTCCTTTGTGGAGTCCTGAAATTCATTGTTATCCTGTTTTTGTGATATTTCCCATTTAAGTTAGTTTATACTTCCTCTAGGAACAGAAGACGCAGTCAGATCACCTGCTGTTCTGAGATGCCTACAATACTTGAGCACAATGGGGTGAAACCAGGACAGAAAGTTAGTCCAATTCTGAATTTCCTGGCTTTGTATTTTTAGTGGGACCTTTCACGTAATTTTAATATCCTCATAGGTAGCTGTGCATGCTCTCAGAAAAACACACATACACACACTCTGTACACACTCAGGAACAAAGCTGTAAATTCTAGCACTAAAAATTAGGATTAGGTGTGCCCGTCATGTTTTTGAACGCACAAGGATATAGTTTCACAGAACACCTCTACAGTAATTACATACTATAAATTTTTCCTAACAGGATTGCCCCCTGTCCAGAGAACAGACTTGCTCTGAGTGCAAAAGTTGGTGTCTTGTGAGACATTAAGTAGGCAGGGTCCTATGGTGTTTGAAGGTAAAGAACTTCAGAAAAAGAAATGATAGATTCACACTTCAGTCTGATTAATGCTGTTAAGGGAAAATGAGTAAAAGCCTGGTTTCTCATGGAAATTCTGAAAGTCACTTAAATCAAAACTCTCATTTAGTCACTGACACATATTCCTCTATGTGTTTGGTTACCAAGCCCTAAGATGGAAACACATGAGAGTTTTATTCTGAACATGAACCAATCAATCAACAAATGTAGACTTCTTTTGGTTTTTCATGCTTTAGCTTCTCCCTTTAAAAATGCACGAAAAAGGCCAAAATTTTACAAGAATTTGAGTATCTTGATATTTGTGAAACAATGAGAGAGAAATTTTATTTGTGAAACAATGAGACAGAAGTACCCTGGAAGAGTCAAAAAGGGATGGAATCATTCAAAAGAGCAAATGTTCTGTCAAAGAATGCCTTTCTTACACCCTGCCCACCACTCCACCTCCCATTTTCCCCCATGCTGAAACTGAACATCTAGTCATTCCAGTGAGAACTCTCCATCCCGTGCAAGGAGTAAGGAAGAGGGAGCCTGGAAGACAGAGAAAAAACAAAAGTGCAAACAAGGGCTTTATTAGGACACATAGGCATGAGTTTGAATTTGTGGAGGCAACCTTCATTCAGTCATTACAGTTTTTGAGCTAATCAAATTTGCAAAGTTCTTTTCCCCTACTTTCATAGTTTTCAGGATGTACCTCATTTTTATGCCCCCACTAATGTGAGGAAGACTGTAACTGCTGTGGCCACAGAATTCTTAAGTTTTCTGCTTCAGTTTAGAGCACACTTCCAAAACTGGACAAAACTGAACTTTAAATAGTTTCCCAATGCAAACTGAAGTGTTTGTCTCTCAAAGGGCACTTTATTGACAGGCTTGAGGAGCAGGGAGGGAAAATCACTGAAATTTTACTCTGAACCCCACGTGAACCCAGGGATTGGGACTGCATATTTTCCACTGTCCTGCCATCTGCTGCTTCACTGCACATGGTAATCTTTGGCAACCCCACTGAGAGGTGCCTGGGCTATGGCTCTGTTCAGACAGGGTGTAGAAAGAAAAGACACTGAGAATGTCATGGCTGACTGACCAGACTACTGAGATCAGAGAGATTATGCCTCATTTGCTCACCAAGCCCTGCCAAAAGCAACACCATTTAACTGCAGGTACTCAAAACCCAACAGGCATGTTTAAAGGAAAACTAGGCTAAAAAAGTGGACCATTCATAATACACATTTGTTTGGGATACCTAGCTACCACCTTCTGGCAATTATTCATGACAGTTTTAAAAGAAAGTTTACAGTGCCCAGATTTCAGGTACAACTGAGAGTATCATACCCCATTTACAGGACACACAGACCTGGGAGATGGCTCAAAGCAGAAATAAACACAAAAGGGACCTAATAACCCAGCAAACAGAGATTAACAGAGAAAAAACATAGCTGTTATTTTAAAACAGCTACAGTCTGTTTATCTCCTGGCTGTGAAATGCTGCACAGTATGGGAGTGTGAGGGTTTGGTACTTACATGCACAACCTTCATATGTCATCTCATGACAAGGGACCTCCCTTGAGCCAAAGCCAAATCTACATTTGTTCCCCAGAGCACCCCCACCAGGCTCCAGATGCAGCAGGCAAAGAGTCAGCTCTCAAATTCTGATTTCCCCTGACCACACTCTTGTGAATAAGGGCCCCAACCCTTTCAGTGATAAAGTATCAAATGTTTACCCACAGACTTACTGCCTTTCAAAATGATGACTGGAAAAGCTAAGGAATATTTCAGAAGCGTCTTAGAGCTGCTAAGGTATATTTTCTAAGGGTGTTAGACCTGCAAGAACAATTCTGTAGGATACAGAGTTACTGTAGGATTTTTGAATCATATCATGCTGACAACAACCACCTGTTATTAACATATCTTCTTCCCTTGTCCTCCCTGCTTCTGCCAGAAGTACTAGAAATGAAGATGTAATTCTGTATGTGTCTACAACAACATCCTGCCCTATTTCTTCACTCAAATGCTGATCTTGGAAATGAGTGTCTTCTCTCATATCTGCTTGGGAAAACAAAGGCGCTTCAGTAAGAAAAGCTTCTCCAGGGGCTGCAGAACTATGGTTGGCAGACATCAGAGTTGACAAATGTTCTTCTAATTGCAACAGGACACTACAAAATTGTCCTCTGATGTGGAATAGACAGTCACTGTCACCCTTTCTTCTTCCCTGCTGCTCTACTGCCTCCACTCTGTCTGTCTCACAGGGAGATCAGGGAAGAGACAGAAAAATCAGCCACGTAAGAGAGGAGGAACAGGCATCTTTTTCCCAGTTCCAGCTGTGTTGGAGCCAACAGGCTCTGTTGTTTTGATGATTCCAGGACTCTCGCATCTCATTTGATCCCTGCTTGACAGAAGTGCACAGCAGAGGTGGGAATGGCTCACAGACTTACAGAGAGAGCTTCTGAAAATCTTAAGCTGTTCCCTCCTAGAAGGGGCCCTTCTTTCTGAGAGCTGAGCCGAATAACCTCGACACCAGCCTCGGGTTAGTAAGCAAGACAGAAGCAATGTGTTAAATTGAGTAAGGCAAATAGATCAAACTTGCTCTTTTTCAAGCTATGTGTTTGTATCAAAAGAAAAATACCTTGGAAAGCAGTAATAAGCTGCCCACTAACATTCTCAGTTTAAACTGCTTCTCTGCTTCGAAGCCCCGCTGAATCAGAGCTTCCCACTCCCGCTCCCCTTCTTGACTCATAACCTCAGTGACAGCCATGAAACCAGGCAGAGACACTTTATAAAATGTACTGTGAAGCAACTTTCAATAATAACAAGGACTGGCAGGTAGCCATGCTAGAGGAGGAAAGACCTAGTAGGAATGTCCTGCAGCATAAAAGTCTCTGTTGTTCTCATTACTGCAAAGGAAGAGAATCTCTTTAAATGCTTTTGATTCAAATGATCATTTGACAGAAACAACGGACAAGATAAATGGCTGTAAAACAAGGCAATTGGATTTCCTACTGCTACAGTACCTTACTTGGCTCCCATGACACAATTCCTCTGTTATTCTGCCTTGCCGTGGTAAAGTAAACTTACAGGCTACCCAGAAAACAGATGAGTGCAATCAGTCCTTTATAAATTATATCCCTTCACTCAAGGAAAGCAAATAACTTTGCCTGCTCTATAATAACTGTTTCTAATACTTCATTTATTCTTTAAATTGTTTATAAAACACTTCAAGAGAGCTCAAGATGAGAGGCCAACAATAATTTGAGATTAAGGAGACTGTCTAAGTATTTTGCACCTGTGAGTAAACACTTTGGTAATTATTATGGTATGAGATGGATCTACCAAGAAAATCCCAACAGCTTATTTATGATTTTCTTGGACATACATGTTATTTAATCTGAGAGGGAGTCCTCAACTTTTCCACAGCTATTTCAATTCAAATTGAAGTAGCGGCAAATTTGTCTGATGTCATGTGATTGGCAAGCAACAACAGATTTAACCTGGGCTCATATTAAAGAAACCTAAAGAAACAATGAGCTGAGGGTAGGTGATCTTCTGGTGAAGTCTTTTCCAACTCCCCTGAGAAAGCAGGGGCTTTCCTCCTCTGAGATTGACATGTTAAAGCCCACAGCAGAAGAGAGCCTGAAGGACAGGGATGTGAATTTACACATAGGACTGGTGTCTTCAGGTGGGGTTTCACAAAGGACTTCCAAACAAAAAGGGGACCTCAGGTGCTTTTGCAGTCTCTGCAGCACAGTTCTTAAGGTATTCTTAAGAGTTTCAATGGAATTCAGTAAACAGTATTTAATTCATGACAAAGTACTCTCTTTACCCATTTTACATGGTAAGGTTATAACAACACAGATTCAAAATTCAGATTTTACATCACTCCCCCCTTTTTTTTTTTTTAAAAAAAAAAAAAAAACAAAATTTTTTTTTTTTTTC
>VXBX01006518.1:353784-410933 GCA_013400415.1 Scytalopus superciliaris | reverse complement strand
ACATCACCCCCCCCTTTTTTTTTTTTTAAAAAAAAAAAAAAAACTCACATTTTCTTGATTTTCTCAAAGGCACAAAGTCATGAGGATCTAGAGACAAACACAAGCTCTCTCCAAACTACTTCAGCCTAATACCAAATCAATATAGATTATTTCTACATAAAACGGTAGCTAAACCATGACTGAACTGAGCCAAAAAGAAAATATCTGATTTGCAAATCAGAAGAATTAAAAGAGAATTTTCTAGGGGAAGTTCCCTTATCACTTACATTACATTTCAAAATTTTGCATTTTTCAGCTTGAACTGATTCAGAAATACCAAGGCAGATAAATAACTATTGAAAAATCAGATCTGAACCCAACAATTTACAGTTTCTTCACAGAAACGTCCCAAAAGAACTTACTGCATCATGTGGCTGCATATGTGTTTCTTTCCAGACAGGCTAAAGAAAATAAGATTCTTTTCTGTTAGCCAGTTGAGGATTAATGTCCTAATTTTTCTTGCCTTAATAGTCTTAAGGAAAAGCATATTTTAAAAAGTGCTAAATTGTTCAGGTTTTTTTTTAATTCAGTCTTAAGTCTTTTGTATTAAATATTAAACTATCTGATTTTAACCAGTAGAAACAACACTGAGTTTGACTGAACCCTCACATACATTATCAGTTTCGACAATTTTGATTTATTTTGCTTTTACAGCAACATTTTACTGAACATACTAATCCTTTCATCAGACTTTTATGTACAGGCAGCCATTTTCAAGCATCATCCACGTACTCAAACACAGGCATAATTTTGGAAAAAATGAACATTCACTGTTGACTCAGTGGGTTTCTTCATGGGTGTTGATGCCTGGTTATCACAGTCTATAAATGTGACGGGTAAATCAGATGATATCACCACACCACCAAACCCACAAGGAACCTGTAGAACTGAAGTGACTTGAGACACTGAACTCACTTGCAAGTAGACCAAAGTTGTGCAATAACTGCAGCACACTAATGAACTCAAACCCAGAATTGCTTCATCCCACGATTTCAAAACAAAGAGCTTCTTTAAGTGCAATTTAAGATTATGATGCTTTCTTAAGAAAAGCATCATCACGAGAAATAGCAAAAATTTAATAATGACCTGTTATTCACTGGTTGCTTTTCTGACACCATTTTGGCAATAGAATTTGGATTCACCAGACAAAAACTGTTGCCAGTTCTTTAGTAACACCAGCACTTTCAGAACAAGGTAGCAACAGTAGCATTTGCCTTCTGTTGTTACACGAAGTGAAGCTTTCAAGTTCCCAGCCTGACGGGGGACCATTAAAAAATAAAAATAATAAAAATGCATACGTGTTACTTTTTTAAAAAAAATTTGTGCAAAACTCAAAAAGGTCTAAAGAAAAAAGCTGGTTATTTGTACTACATACTCAGTTTACTTTCATAGTTTTCAGGTCACAATAGCATCCTTACCTGAAGATGCAAACATAGCACAGTCCAGCTGGTTTCATTACACATGATTTAAAGAAATGGACTTGAGACTATGAGACATCCTCCTAAATGAAGGAACACTCATATTTCTATGAGGACACACCAAACATAAAGGAGACCCAAAGAGCCCAGACCCAGGACAAGTACTTATAATTTTCACCAGAATTCAGATGATTCAAATAATTACCTGTAAATTGCAATGTATCTGGACAGGTTATGGCCCAGGACACAAAACAGCCACTCGGAAAAGGAGAAGCACATACAATGCCTGGTTTTAGCCTATACAGAGGGCAGAGGTTTGTCCATGACATATGAATAGTGGATGTTCTATCCCAGTAGAGCATGACCAGAAACCACACTAATAGCACCTGTATATCCCACTCCCCCATTTCCCCAAAGGGTTAGAATTTGAGAATAGAAAGGCACATCCCTGTTGAAAAAACACATTAAAATTAGCAGTTACTGGCCTTATTTTCAACAACACATACATGCAATATTTATGCAAACAAACAGCATGGGGGGGCAAAAAGGGGAGAATTTGCAAACTCAGATGCCTGTTATGGTCACAGGACTGACTTCACTCAAGAGGCAAAGGCACTTCAGCATAAATATGTAAAATGAAGTACAAAACCAGTGCCACTGCAAACCAACAAAGCACTTAAGACCAGGTAAATTCCAATTTACTCAATTTTCAAGAATTTTTTAAAATTTGGGAAGTTTAAGAACTGTTCCTGACCTTGGGAGGTGCACAACGTCTCCATTTATCTTGAAGAAGTGCAATAACGGTGACAAAAAAAATCTTGGTTATTTTTAGAGTCTGCAGCAAATAGAAACTCAGTGTCAGAGCACATAGTGTACAATGCAACCCAAGTACCCCTAATGGATGCACATATGCCAGTGACTCAGAATATGGGCATGAGGTGGGGCTGAGAAGAGAAAGTTGTCAGCAAGAAAGCACAAAAAAGATTTATGACTTAAAAAAGCCACCATTTCAGAAGAAATGTTTTTTAAAAAATGGAAAGTAAAATGTTTCTGAGTGTTACTGATGTTTTTCTCATGTCTTCTGGATTTGTCTTAAATCCAAACTGAGCATTAGATTTTTCCAGACTCACACTGCCTAGACCTGGGATTACTATAGGATTTTATTGTAAAGTTTTGGCAAATATTCTCAAGCCACCTATTAATGGATATTAATGCAATGCATAAACACCTTAAATCTCTTTTAATATAAGGATTTTAATATAAACAAGGTAAAAAAAGAGGATGTAAACTGAAGGTCTGAGTTGCTTTACTGGATAATTCTTTACTACTTGTAAATCTATTCACATGTAATGCCAAGAAATAAAGGCCTTGACTTCAAAAATAAAAATCTATCTGCATTCCTGCAGCATTTCTATAGCAGTGGTTCTCAAAATCATGTGTCCTAGGGCAAAAATCCAGAGAAAGTAGAGAAAACATGATACTGAACTCTCTCTGTTGGCTTGGTTTTAATTTGTTTTCCCATACCAAAGAGCAACCCTGAAGGGTTTCATGAAATGTGCTAAGTCTTTGTTTTAACAGCTATCATTCTATGGGGGTGAGATACAATACAGATCAAAATATGCAACTGATATTGCAACATCTAAATAGCAGGGGGTATCTGGTTTAATTACAATGCTTTTGGCCACAGCTTTCACTTGCCAATTGTTGCCTAACAATTAAGTGGAACTTATAATTAAATTTTAAGTGTCTATGAAAGGCAAATCCTTGAAAAAGAAATATTTTAACGTGGTTGGCAAGGTGTGCACACATCAACAGTGTGAGAAACGTGTAGCTGACACTGCATACACTGCTATATTTCCTTGTACCAGAGTCTGTTCAAAAATACTTGCAATTAGATGAATAAAACTGGCACAAGTCATCAGTCTGCCACACTGTTGAGACTTTCAGCTATTTCATAGTGACAACAGGATATGCTTATAAATGTAAAACTTTCATGCCTACTAAAAAGTGCATAATGACTGTGATGGTCTGAAATCAAACTACTTACACATTCAATGTTTGTCTGTGTGGATTTGCTTCGTATTTTAAAACACACATTTCTGGGAATTGTAAGCAAAGAGTTAGTGAAATCAAGGCAGAAAAAGAAAATTGTTCCTAAATTCAAGCCAAGCTCTGACCAAATGCACTGACCTCTCAGATCCCAGATAAAGTAGCTTACCTTCCTATGACTGCTATAAAATCCCACTACATGTTGAATCTTATCAGCAGTGACATCTGATCACATTGCATTTCTCACTTATTTGTTTCTAATGAATCCTGATAACTTTATTGAGGAATAATTAGACCACATTTCCTTCTGCAGTGTTTTTTTTAACCACTGATGAAGAAACTGTTTTATTGTGAATTAGAATCTCCCCTGTTCAGTTTCCCATATCTGAAATGGCTTGGTGGGTTGATTTCAAATAAGTTTCTTAAAGAACTTGCACTTCTAAGGGATTTATGTTTAATTTAATTTTTTTTTTTAAATTATGCACGACTAAGTAGAGTTCTAACAAGAGGGAGTCAACCTTTGGGAGAGCTATTTTAAGGAAAACAGGATGCACACTGCTGAGAAAATGTTTCAGACACTACAATGGGCCAGGTAAGCGTGGCAGTCACTGTATGCCTACAAGCTGTGTGTATGATCAGGCTTTCGAGTTTCTGCACCTGGCAGATGCAGCCCAAAATGTGAAGGTTGTGGAATAAGGCCTACAGAGTCTCACATACTTAGTGACAGCTCTGCAGTGATATCCAGGACTCTGAAGATGGGCCCTAAGCAATTTCTAATGGTTTTTACCTCATACTGTGAGGGGCACACTGGCATCATTCATGTTGAATAACATAGTAGGAAGAAGACGAAGCAGTACACTAGTATATTGCACAAGAAATTTATACATTTGAGAGAATTTATATGAATAATCATAGTAAGACAGAAGTCTTCAGAAGTTTAGGAAATAATACAGTAACAGTGACTAAAATACTAAACATACATTGCTTACAGAATATCAGCAATGTAAGACAGATTCATTCATGCAACATCTCTTGCAATAATGATGTGACCTCTGTTCTATGTGTGATTTTTTTCCCCTTTCTTCCCCCTCTGACTGTTTCAGAATACAACAGTATGTAAATATGAGAGCAAAATGCAGGAGGAAATCTTAGTGAGACACAACAGAACAAAATAACCATGTAGATACAACTGCAAGAAAAAATGGCTCATGGAATTTCTTGACAAAACTGAAAAATACAGAAGCAGCTGACTTATTCTTCACATCTGAGGAAACTGAATCTTGCAGAATGCTCTCTTGTCCCAGGCTCTGGGTACAACTGAACTATGACTTAATCATGCACTCAAAGGAAGTGTTATTCCCCAGCTAAAGTGGTTTCCTTCAGAGATGATCTCACATGCAGCAGCTTGGCCTGGGTTCCTACAGAGCCCTGGATTGGGCAAGCAGTGGGCTGGGGCTTGTCTTTCATGTATGGTCTCCTAGCCATCAGCTACTGGGGCCTGAGATGATCACTCTGTGTTTATATTGTCTCCTATATTTCCCTTAATATTCCAGCAGGAGAAATGGCATAACTTGAGTAAATGGACTTCTGGCTGAAATCAGTTTTGTTCTTCTGACCTTCTGTAAATTCTGCATTCATTTTAAGCTTGTTTGTAAAATGCAAGATGCAAACCTCACAATTCTTGCCTGTATTTCACTTCATGTTCTCATTTATACATATACAAGAAGAGCAGAATGGTCACGTTGTGTTTTGCCTGGGGAAAAACAAATGTAACAAAGGGGAAAAAAATAGGGAAATAGGCACCTAAACCACACTATTTCTAAAAATCTTGGTACAGATTTGTGCATTTAATGGAGACATAAGAACACTATAGGTGACACACGTGCTATTCCACTCCATTTCCCATTGCTGACTTTCATAATTTCCATAAGCCTTTATTTCAAAGTTTTGTGTTGATATTTTATTAGAGGAAAAATCCTCCAAATTTTAATTTAAGAATGTAACACTGATATATGTTAATATAACTTGAGAAATGTTGGAATTTTAAGAGAAATGTTATGAATTACATGGTAAGGTTTTCTAAATTTAATAGTTTTGACATTTTGTAAATTGCAGGGATGCTCTGCCTCTTTTTTTTTTTAAGATTAAAAAAATGTTGAAATCAATCATGGAAAATAGCAAAAACTGTAATCTACTTTCTTCTCAACATAGCATAAGCCACAAGGGAGCATATGATTTAATGACAAAAGATGCATCTGATAAGATAATAATTTGCTCAAGGAGTGATCTGGGTTGTGAATGCAGCTGTTCCAAAAAATCTAAACCCACAGGCAAGAAATTACTTAGTTTTTGTACAAGCTATATCCATAACTATTTAGATAAACTGGTGATAGACTCCAGGAAAGTGCATCCAATAGAGAAGTGTAGAATCAGGGTTACTTTGAGATTGAAAAGGGGGAAAAAAATAGAGAGATGGTAAAGATTTCCACAAACTATTGTTGCAAAGACTGAAACAAAAAGATTTCAGTAATTACAGTTCAACACAGCATCTTTCTTCACCAATGACTCAGTTTGAAAAAATATCCTGATTCAGTTCACACACATGGTTGTTCTGTTCCCATATGTGACAAGTCCCCTGGTGCTGACCTGGATTATCTGGATGCCCAAAGTTAGAGGCAAGCAGGAATGGTCTCAGCCTTTAGTTCTTGTTTCAGATGTCTGGTACTGCTTTCAAAACACAAGCTCATGGAGGGAAACCCACTCATATTTTGGTGTGATTGTACTGCCTTCCTATATCAGCATTGGCTAGCACTAGGAAAATGACACTATACCTATAAGGCTAATAGGGCTCATTAGCAACAAAAGAATTAGACAAAAATCTCCATATATTGCGATGTGCTCTGATCTGATTTGTACTAATCGGTCAGTAGCAGGTTCAACATCACCATAACTAGCTGAATTCACTTATTTTGTAAACATCTGGACTTTTTCAAGGGGAAAACGTATGTACTCAGGAAAAACAACAGAAAGGTATTACCTGACAATTTTCTGTTATTACAGTCAATATTACTGCAAATCCCTCCGTGCAAGTAGATCCTATTGCCCACATTTATCCCCGCTGATGTTTGACTGCATGTGTAGATAAGGAAACACCTGCATGGATCACTTAGCAGGATCAGTCTCGCAGCAGGGAGAAAAAGCCAGTAAGAATG
Organism: Scytalopus superciliaris; assembly: GCA_013400415.1. Lineage (NCBI taxonomy): Eukaryota > Metazoa > Chordata > Aves > Passeriformes > Rhinocryptidae > Scytalopus > Scytalopus superciliaris. The sequence continues at coordinate 404,215 of VXBX01006518.1, read as the reverse complement.
TATGTCTTCAGGACACTGCATGCTTTCTCTGTTGAAACACGCAAACTAAAAAGCATGAAATGATCTTGGCTGCCCTATAGCACACAACTGTCTCAGTAACTCCTTTTACATTGGCCATGGTACCTTGCCATCAAGTTTTCAATGTGCTAAGCAGATGATCCCTGATGATACTAGCCAGCCTTCATTCTTCTCATCCACCAAGGAGTAGGAAAGTCACAAGCAACACTCTGCTGACTTTTGCTATTCAGACATACTCATGGGTTGGAAGATTTTGTATTAGACGAGAGACATAGCTCTGCACTGAAAATTTTACACACTTTGAGTCTTTCACAGGCCTCAACTTACCAAAAAGGCACCAGAAAAAGTCCTTAGTATCTCCAATGGTACTAGGTTGACCAAGTTTCTCTTGCACAGGAAGTGTGTCAGCAGACTAGCAATTAAGTCTCCTCAACCACAGAAATGAGAAAGGCGAATCTGGCAGATGTTGACTACATCTTTATATAGTAGATGCAGAAGAGCAGCTGTTACAGTAGGGATTGTACGGATTTCTTGTGAAAGTCAGTAGCAGATGTCACCATCTGCTTCTTCCTTCTCTATGAAAGAGAGGCTAAAGGGAGACTGTAAGGTGATTAAAAAAAAAAAAGATAACAAAAAACAAATTCAAAAGATACCCAGACTTATCTACCGTGAGTAGGGAAAACTCTTACCCCCTTCCCCCAGCAAATCTGAGATCCAGATGCACAATAAAAGCAAAGAACACTCCCCATTCTCTTTAAATCATGATTTCTTTTCATTTTAATCTTACTACATGTACTTTGACAACATTCAGCCTGCAATCTAACACCTAGCCATTTCCTCCCCGGCTGAAAGAGATCACAGAAATAAGCAGTTGTATCCTTTCCCTCTGGCTATACAGCAACAGTCTGATGACAACTGCTTTACCAGGGCTGGTATCAGACAAACAAAAATTCCCTAATGAATGATCTACACAATGATGTCATGTGTGGAGGCAAAGTATTACTTAGGGGAAAAAAAAAAGGCAACAAAAACCAAACAAAACTTCTGCTGCATTTTGTCAGGAAACATGCTGTACATGTTTATACATCTTGGCAGATTAGGATCAGTTGAGGCAAGCAATGAAGTGGTTAACCAAATCAGAAAGTTAGCTCAGACATCCAAAAGCGCACCTTGTAAACCTGAGAAAACTTCTGACACAGAACTGAGGAGAAAAAACAGTAAGAGCTAATCTGGGAAGAAACAAATGACACTGTCAACAAGTAGTTTGCTTTCTCACTCAGAAGAAAAGGTATCAGTGAGATTCAGAGACCAACAAAAGAACAGGAATCTTTCCAGTGAAGTAAAAAAGGTTTGGATCAAGCTCCAGCTTTCCTGAAAACTAGACTTGCTAATTGCCTCACTCTTTCACTGTCAAACCATCATCTCACTGTAGAAATATCTTTCAAATATTGCTATAGGGCAGACATTTCCACACTGATAATACTGGGAGACATGTTCAGCCACCCCCAGAAATTTGGTAGCCATTTGGTATCCCATAATGTTGTCTTGGGGAGAGGGGGAAGGGAAAGTTAGTGGGGAAGCAGCATTCTGGAAAAGTTTTTTAGGCTTTCTTTTGTTTGTCATTTTTGGAAACAGGGGCCACCTTGTAGCTTACTACTACTGTAGAGCATATTGCTTTTCAGCTGCTGTCACACTTAGACAATAAATAAGCCTCAGAAATGGAAGATCCCACTCACCTTGGCATTATCATAAATCAGGAAACACTTGAGCTGTACTTGGATAAAATTGATGAAAGTAACTGAAGAAATCAGCTTTAGCAAGGTATACTGCTAATACAGGTTTTTTCCCCAAAGGAAGCAAGTCATGCTTATCTTACATTACCAGACCATTACTAGAAGCACTATGCCAGACCCTCAGCTGGCATAAATCAACATGACCCTATTCACTTCAGTGCAGCTGTGTTGATTTATGTGAGCTGAAAAGTATGTACTGGTCAAAAAGTGACTATTTCATCTTACAAAACTGTAAAAGTGACTAAGTGAAATGCAAGAGAAATCAAATGAAAGGCAGTACATAGAATATAAAGAAAATAATAGAGAGGAAAGTACTGCAGAAAGGCTCAAAGTAGATGTATATTTTATTAAGATTAGTCTAACATAGCCACTAATTTTACTTCATATGAAATTTTAGATAATATTTTCTGCTGTTACATACACATGGATCTCTTGAGTACAGACCTAAGTACTTGTGCAATTTAATAACACTGTGCTGTTCCCAAATTAAGATGTAAGGCTCAGGCAGTGGGTTCAGCCAACCTGGAATTTATCACTGGTGTCACTGACTGTCAGAACACGAAACATCATACTTAAAAGGAAGCCCCCACAGCAAACTTAAGTATTCAGCTTTACAGTATGGCATCACATCTTAAGAACTACTCCTGTTACAGTCTTTTTCTTGTAGAGCAAGATAAAAGTAGAAAACCAAATGTCACCTAAGCCAGCTCTTCTCTCAAGCCTTTGTGATTTTGAGAAACATGAAACCTCTTACATTAGATTTAAGCACTCTTTACCCTTATGAACTCCATGTAGACTTCCCTATTATTATACGGGCTATGTGAGATTAACTACTGGTGCTCCTTTCTGAGTTTAAACTGGAAGGCTCAAAAGAATTGGCATTCTGAATAGGAGGTGTATAATCCTAAACTCTGTTCAACGGGAAGCAGCTCTTCAGATTAGATGGTTCTCATTTTCACCAGGTTTGTGTATTGCTGCCCCAACAGTACAACACCTGAGCACTACATAAAGAGGGATTGTGACAGATGCACTTGACCCCCTTAGCCAAACTAGCAATAGTTTAGTACAGGCTCCAGAGGAGGTAAAGGCCTGAGAAGTAGCTGGGCCAAGAACTCCAGGAAACCCACAAAGGGCCAGAGTGAACCACAGTGCATCAAGGCACATGAGCTTGGAACTCATGAATAGCGCGTGGTTTTTCCAAGATTCAGTTCTTGAGGAACAAAGAAAGTTGTGGGTACCAAAAGTCTCATGCATACCTTTCCCATTGCGTGCAATTTGACTACAAGCCAACCATTTTATCCCATAAAGATGACAGCCTAAAAGAGCCTTCTTTGAGCTCTCCCTGCTAGGCATTGTGGCAGTGCTCTACTTGAATTAAGATGCCTCTCAAGGTTATTCCTTGAGCCAGAGAGACCTTTCTACTAATGACAGATCTTTGGATAAGTCCAGTTTGAGTTCTCTCTAAATTGCAACTTGACTTCATGGCAGTGTCTCTCCCCATGATCTGGGACCCATCTCAAGGTCTGAGATTCCTTACCTAGGCCTGAGAGAGCTTCTTACCTGTGGGAGACGGGTTTGTGGAAAGCATCAGACGACTCAATATGAGTTAGCTGAAGCTGACGTTTATTTCTCTACTCACAACGCTTATATGCCCTTACACACAGGCCTCGTGGCTTAACCATCAGCCACTGGCCAGCAACACCGTCCACGCGACAGTGCTGAGCTATAATTGGTTGCGTCCCGCTGTCCACGCGCCGTAACTGATTGGCTGCTCAATCGCCGAATACTCAGCCCTTAACGGGCAATTCACCCAGTTGCCCAACATTAGCACAACAGTAGCCCACAGCCACAACGGTAAACAACTTCGCCCTTTAAAGTCTGATAACATGCAAAATCCCAACACTTACCCAAGGTCAAAAGATCCCCAATTCATAACAGATACTCAGTAAGTTGCTGATAACATGCTAATTCATTACTACTAAATGAATGACATAATGAATTCCTTTTGACAGAAACTATTGTGCAGGTCTGAGGCTAAGACTGGAACTACCTGCACCTAAGTTCCATCAGGAGTTTAAAGAGCAAGGAGGTGCACCCTGAACCTCATGATTCAGTGGGTCTCCCTTACACTTTAGTGCCTTCAGTCTCTATACACATCATTCTAAATTGATTCTAACTCAATTTTCCTTTGTATGTTTCACCCCTGTAGTAAGTAACAGAGTCAACCTTGCCATCACACTTTGTAAAGTCACACTTTTATATATTCATATTAAAACCACTTTCGCTAATACCTTTGAGGGTGATTCTTTGAATGATCCTAAGCCACTCATTTACAATACAGATCATGAAGCAAGCTCTTTACAATTCTCTGTTCAGTTCAACATTAGTGATCAGCCACTTGGCAGACAACTGCAATTCACAATTCTTCTCCCTAGGTAGTGGTACTTCAAATATAAATACTTCTGTATTTGATCACAGTCCACAATTCAGCCTGCCAGCTATGAAAAATACATTCTGTTCATCCTCAACATTGCCTTACATTGTAGACCACCTCATGGATCCCTGCCTACAGGAAATACTGGGGTTTGTCTCTTCACAGTCTTTTCCTATAAATGCATTCACTGTAGAAGCCTTTCAGAAGTATGGCTAACACTAAAGATACATACTGTCTGCCAGGACTGATCTTAGAATCATAGAATGTTGGAAGGGACCTTAAAGATCACCTAGTTTTAATCCCCTCTCCATGGGCAGGAACATCTCCCACTAGACCACGTTGCTCAAGGCCTTTTCCAACCTGGCTTTGAACACTGCCAGGTTTGGGCATCCACAACTTCCCTCAGAATTATTCCATGTCTAAATATACTCACAGCAAAAAATTTCTTCTTAGTATCCAAACTTCTTCTCTTTCAATTTGCACACATTACTCCTCATCCTATCACTACAGATCCTGACAAAGACTTCCTCTCTGGCTTTCCTGTAGAACCCCTTCAGATACTGGGAGGTTGCTATGATGCCTCCATTCACCCTTCTCTTCTCCAGGCTGAACAGCCCCAACTTCCTCAGCCTGTCTTCATAAGGGTGGTGCTCCAATCCTCTTTATCAACTTCGTGGTCCTCCTCTGGACTTGCTCCAACAATTCCATGTCCTTTGACCAACTCTGCATCTCAGGATGTGGCACTGTCACAAAATCCTGCTCTTCTCTGATTCCTGGGCATTAGGTTTTGTGTGGATAAGATTCACACAGTATCACCATTAATTGTATGATGTTGTATTTCATCCAGTCAGTGTAATGCCAAACCATCTCAAATAATGGTATGTAATATTGGAAGAAAAGATGTATTGGTTTATTTAGGTATTCCCAAGCTCTGAAATAAGTAGACTGAAAAAAGGCCAAACCATAAGGCATTTTAAAACTTTCATCTATATTAGCCTTTCTGCATAGGAATAAGAAATCCCAGTTATATCCTCTTTTTCTCCCAAGGTGCCTTTGTAGTCTGCAAAAATATTAGAAAAATGATGAATGGCTATCAAGAAACAAGTTCAAAACTACTTTTCTTCCACTTTCTCACCTATATAGTTTTTCAGACTTTCTACCATAAAAACGGTATGCAAAAGGCACTGGGCTATGGTTAGAGTTGTTTTCATGGCATGTACTCCTGCTAAGGCAAGCAGAGTATGGAAACCACTTCTAGGACAAGATTCCAGTTCACGGAATAAGGGGCTGAAAACTGCACCCAGCACATACACACAATGAAAAGTACAGCCTGAGGTTCCAAAGTACAGACTTGGGTTCTCCACAGGGACATTAAATGTGCTGAAAAGGACTTCACATTGGAAACTCCATTGCAGCAGTGTCAAAGAAGGAACAAATGTCTGAGGGATCAAAATAGCAAGGAATACTGAAGTTTTCCTCCTTCAAAATGGCAGTCTACAGAGGAGCAGCACAAATGGTAAATGAGTTTGCATTAATTTCCGTCTCATCTTGTAGCTCCATAGTGTTATGAGAACTCATGCCAAGCAAATATTAGTTATTGCATATTCTCTCACTTTTTATGTTGGTCAGAATATTTTAATTACACAGTAATAACTCAGAGCAATTTGGACATCAGTTTACAGTGCACTAGGAATACACCTCAGTAGACTCTTTAATAGAAAGCAAAGTATTAGGGCTTCTAAATGAAACAATCTAGTAAATTTGAATCACTTTTAATTTTGAACTCGTGCTGTCATTTGCTTCAGTGAAGAGATGCACCAACTTCTACCACCAAGAATTTGATGTAAGTGCTGTAAGTGCTGCCTACCCAGTGTATGATGAGGTTTCACAGCTGTGACTCCCAAAGACTGAAACCAATATTTAAATCCTACTGACATTGAATCCTTTTTTCTCTTCTTTTTTCTTTTCTTTTTCTCTTTTAACCAGAGTTACAATTATGGTCTATTTTATATTTGTAAGTATGATTAAAATTATTATATTTTGTGTCAGGCTATAATTTATATCATTGCATTCCTGTAAAACTTGAATTTATTTTTCATTTAGAAACAGACCACAACAAAAGGCTTCTGCGCTGAGAATCCAGTTTTCTGTGTTAATTTAAAATTTTAATTTTAGAGTGTTTTCTACAGTCACAGTACTTAAAGAGCAGAGGAAAACTGTCATTGTAAAAGAGACTTTTAATCAACCATGGACTCTTACTCAAAATACCAGCATTAATTGTTCATAAAGTACTATAAGCGGAAAAGGGATGATTAAGTGGAATTTAAGCTGCATTGCTATTAAGGATTAAACTGAAAGGCATTTTAAAGCCATGTGTTAAAAGCCATCTTGTCAGAAGGTATGGGCCATAATTCAATGTTTTCAAAATACACCAGGCTGTACTCATTAGTCTTACGAATTTAAAGCATGTATTATTTCTGCCCCTCAATTTGACATTTATATGCAAATAAAAATCTTGAGTATAAGTCACACCTGAAACTGCATCTGTTTATGTAGTTGCCCAACTGAATGTTTGGAAAACCTGCCTTCTTTAATGTGTCCTTTTAACATTTTAGCCTTAATTTATTATCAAGAGGGAAAGAGAACTCAGGGATGTTATGTTATTGCAGTATCTCTCTTTTGATGCACAAAATTAGATACACAAGCTTTCCTTCAGCATCAGAGGGCTACAAAATGGAATGTGATGCTTGAAAGGGAAAGCTGCTGTTCTGTAGGCTCTGCCAGAAGGGCTACATTAAATGCCATGAGGAGGCTACAAGTCATGACACCCTCCCTACAGAATTCTGGCAAGTTTAAATGAAACCTGTGGATGTTGGGAACGGGTTCACATGGAATTCCTAACCTCTCCTGGGGCTTTCGTGATTGAAGAGGATGCCGTTCACAGCAAAGAGATTGTAGGCTTCTCTGAAGTTCACCACAATCCAGTAGGCATACAGTTTTGCTGCCCCTACAAAAATAATTTTGTATAGTTATAGTATATCCACTCGGCTTATATGCAGCTCAGACACACACACACATGCATGGCAAAATCCATATTTCAACAGCAGAGTGCTTTAGAACTTGATTAATTCCCTATATGTGTCAAATTTTATATGGAAAAAAAAATCCAGCCCAATAAACAGCAGCTGACTGGAAAAATACTAATTTTCTGTGCAGCCTCTGAGCTGGCCAGGAAGCATTAGGGCACTTTCTCACTTGTTTCCTTATGCACACTCAAGCAGAGCATTTTTTCTTTTACAATATAATTAACACACTGGGAGCGTGTGAAATACACCCCTGTGGTGACCTCTGCTAATAAAAAAAAAAAAAAAAACAACAAAAAAATTACTTTGAAGGAATAAAAGTGAAAATCTGGTGCCTTAACACTTAAATTGATTTGAAACTTTATCACCAAAGTCCTCCATGCCCATTGCTTTAATAAGTGTTTCAAATTTCACGCGAGTTCATGAAGGAAGAAGGGAGCTCTTGGGAGTTTTTCATTTAGGGAACAAAAAAAATATGAAACCTTATCACTTCAGCAGTACCTCACAACCCTTTGTGAAGGAAGAGTCACCCTGCCCCCTCCCTTCTTCAAGAGCTCTTCACCTCTGAGCTGAATGAACAAGGTCTTGTGAAGTGAGATGCTAATTTCCAACCCCCGGGCAATGGCAGCAAATACTTCTTATATAGTAATTCATAAAGGTATGCTTCTCGACATGTCTAGTCACTTTAGCTCTATCATCATTCTAATCTCACACACAAATGACTTCACCCCTGAGACATGAGCAGGGAGAGCAGACAGACACTACACACACACACACGCACACACACACACACACTATCGACAATCCTCACCGTAAGGCGATCTTGGGTAAAAAGGGGTGGTCTCCTTTTGTGGGATTTCTTGCACTTTTCCAAAAAGTTCACTGGTGGAGGCTTGGTAGAACTTCACAGAGTTGATAAGGCCACAGGTCTTTATAGCATCTAGGAGCCGTAAAGTGCCAACCCCATCAACGTCAGCAGTATATTCTGCTAGGTCAAAAGAAATCTTGAGGAGAGAAAGAAATAAAAACCCACTAATTTTACTAGGGGAACCAGAACACGCTGTGATCATGCACATCCAAACAAAGTAATACATCACTTGTCACAGATGACATCAAGACACTGAGACACTTTTGTACCAAACAGATGCTCAGTTTACAAAAGTACCCTCAGAGGATTTCTAAGAATAAATAAGTAGTTCCATAAATAGCAGAACCAAAAGACTGGTGTTCCCTGGGATTATTTTCCCATGTGAAGTCAGGCGTAAGTCTCCCCACAGTGGGAACATTATCAGGCACTCTTATCTCCACAGCTGCCAATTTTCACAACATTCACTTGGGCTTAACATCTTTGACACACTTGAATTCAGTTATAATTGCCCAAAATACATTAAGAAAAAAAAAATAATCGGCTAGACAGACAGCATGACAGCACAAACACTCATCAAAAAACCCCCAAAATTTAAAAAAAGGTCCAAAGTTTTGCAATTTAAACAGTCATCAAAGTTCAGAGAATGATTAGAAATATCTGCTATCAAATGACACTCCCAACCCCACTTGACCAAAGTGTACCAAAGCTGTAGCTTTTGCACAGAGGTTAGGGGGGATGATGAAGTGTGAGAGCAAAGGTTGCAAGTATCCAAAAGAAACTTGACATCTCCAGTTGACATATTCTTCAAAGTATGATAACAAACTCATGCATACTCTTGGGCCAAGTTTCCTCTTGCTCTATCCACTCCAGTGTTTCTCAGTTATCTTTATGGTGCGCTTGTCTTGTGGCCTATGCCACAATCGATACTCAAGTCTAAGCCTTCAGAGTATTTAAAAATATATATTCTTTTCCTTGCAGTTACAGAAGAAAAAAGAAAAAAAAAAAAAAAAAAAAAAAAAAAAAAAAAAAAAAAAGCAAAAAGCAAGCTGAAGTAAGAGATGTGTTGTGACCACCTCATTTGCAGGCAGGAGAAAACATGCTCAGAAGGAAGCTCGCTCTTTTTGCTTGGTGGGTACAAGCTGGTTTTTTGGATGTTCTGGCAAAGCTCCTGAACTCTGAAGAATTTTTTCCCACCAGTGCCCATCCCAGAGGCACATTCCTTCCTCTACATCCTCTCTCCAACCCAGGGATTTTACTTGTGCCAGTTTTTGAAAAAAGCATTCCCTATTTATACTGACAATGTTATAAAAAGTAAAGGGGAACAGATTTTTAGAGTAATCTCCTTCATGGCCCCGACCCAAAGAATTATTCTACCTATGTCCCCTCTGGCTGATTGACTTTCAGGAATGAGCTCTAGAGTGATGGCAATGTTACAGTCTCTTTGTACGATCTACTCTAGATGTTTGTGAGATACTCCCAAAATCAGACAGTACAAATCTACAATCTCCTCTTCATTAGTCTTCAGGGACAGAGTAGCTACTAATGGAGTGGAAGGTAAATGACCCCAGCTAGACAAGCTGAGGGTGTCACAGTGAAACCAGTGGGAAAACTGTCACTTACCAGGCATTTTTTAGGACCTTTGCAGATTCAGACAGATGGCCCTGTATTCATTTCTCTTGTTAAGCCACTTTCCCTATTCAGTAACCACTGGAGGTTTAAGGCTTATTTATACAGCAGATGTAAAAAAAATAATTCAATTAATTTAAATTTTCACTTTTGTTTAATTTAATACAGGTATGAAATTATCTAAATTGTGTTACTATTCTCCAGACTAAAAAGGTTCTCACACAGTTTTGATCTGAAATAGTTAACAGTATGAACAAAACGAAATCTTACTTTTTTCTTTTTTCTTTCTTTTTTTTTAACCAAAAGGAAAAAAAACCAACAAAACAAAACCTGATACTTTGGCTTGTTAACCTGGTATCACCCAGGTGAAATTGAGCATTGATCTACCAAGAAGTGCTGTGCACTTTGTTTTAATCCATTTGGCACAAAGATGACAGACACTTAAGGTCTCTCAGCTTCAGTGCCTGAGTAACTCTTAAGAAAACATCTTAATGAATAGGTGATACTGTCAATAATACGCTAATGAACATAAATTAATGTATTAACCATATCTCCCAGCTCTCCAAAGGCAAAACACTAATTGTAGCAGAACCAAGAATTTACCTATATTAAGGTATTGTTTCCAACAAATAACGTGCTGAAAACATCACCTTGAAATGCAAATATTTGCTTACATATCCTACTACAAAGTAAATGGCACATGTAACTGAGATAGTCTAAGAGATCACAGACTATAAAACCCAGACGGAGCAATGAGGCTGCAGCAGCAGCACTGGGAAATTCTCTTCGTGGCTGATGTAGAGACCAGTTTCACAAGAGATGCTTTTCCCTATTGCCTGATGAATGACCTCAATCTTCACCTACAAAAAACACTCCGTGGGGTGTGAGGTAATTGTGCCTCCACGCTGACTGGGTCTGAGTGTCCCCAAGCAGAAATCACCAGTTTTGTGCCTGTTTGGTGGTTTTGTAATGCAGACAGCTGTTCACCAGGGTCAGGGCTCAGACCACTAAGTTAGTTTCATTCTGAAGTGCAGGTTAGACCAGAATGGCACTCGTGAAAATAAAAAATGGTTTTATCCACCGAAACAACCAACACCAAAAGCTCCGGACTGTTAAGACACCCTGTAACACTAGGAGCAGTAACATTGCAAATACAGATAAAAGCAAACCAAATTTTAATTTGATTCTAACTCAAAGTTAAAATGCAGAAGAGTTTTATAAAATACAAGATCAATTAAGTAGTTTGAAATGAAGCAAGACAGAGCAGGAAAAGGTGATAAGTTTTGCTTTACCACATTATTTCCCTCTCCTTATACACATTATTTTGTGCAAGACCAGCAGAAAGACTGCAGTGCGTTAAAAAAATTACAAAAAAAGTAAGGACTTCATTAAGAGGGATGTGTGAGAGAGAACTGACATGCATGCATAACACAAAAAACCACTGAGTTATAGAAAACTAATATAGGATCAGATTCAATGCATGTTATTCGTAGAAATAATCTTCGCTGGTGCATTGAGCTCCAGTAGTGGAACTACCCAAGAGAGTAGATACATCACGGAAATGCTTGTAAAGGCAGGTGTATGAAGGCTAAAAACAAGTCATGCTTCATAAAAGTGTAAACATTTACCCAAAGGAAAAAAAAGACTTTAGCTAATACCTACAGATCAGAGTTTTCAAACCACCTACTTTATGACAACTTTTTTAAGTGCCTGAATTAGGAAGCTTGTCTTCCTGTACAGCAATAAAGACAGAAGTGAGTCAGAGCAGACAGCCCAATGGAGATGCTCTTGATCAAGCTTTGGAGGAACTATATACACACTCCTTTATTAATTTAGCTGCCTAAGATAGATGCTCCGTTTCTTCCTTAAAAATCCAAATTGATCCATTACTATCAACTGCAAAAAGCAAGACCTGCAACTACAACCTGTTTTGAAGGAAATACGAGGAATTTTTGTAATGACTAGAATAGGGAAAAGAAGTTTCTTTTGGAATCACAGAACACAATAAGAATACACTGAACCGCATTATGTCTCTTCTGTCATGTGACTACAATCAGAATGAGGTTTGTGAAGTGGTTTCCACCTTTTGAATTTGAACTCTTGTGTTTCCTCCCATTTCTTTCTTTCTTTATAATCACCAGATTCAATCACTACAAGATATTGGAATTTAATAGAACAACATTCTAAATATGATGTTTCCCAACTGATCATTCAAAACCAAGCTCAGCAAGGTCTTTAACAAGATTTAAAAGTCTAATGAAAATTATCTAAATGAAAACATATGGGTCTTACCCTCCACAAGACCACATTCCTGTCATGTCTATAAACACTATATACAAGACTGCAGACTTAATAATACTTGCTTCTGACCATTGTGTTGTCAGGAATGGTGATATTCTGAAAAAGACAGATTTGTCTTTGTGAGATACTTCATCTCTGTTTTGTCTTTTGGAACAATCCAACAGATGGGCTGCAATCATATTAACTATTAGTTTTCAACAACAAAAAAAGTGTATGCTAATAGAATATGCTTCAGTGCTCTACCTAAGGAATATAAATAATGATTTGAAAGTTCATCTCTTTCTTACAGAAATCAGTTTCAGAAGATGGGATTTCTGGAAGGCTGGTGTTGTAAGAGGGAAGGTTATGTGAACCCCCAGAAGGGAATAGGATAATATAAACATAAATTATTATTCTTTCACTGTAAAAGGAAAGGTGGCTAACCCAACTATAACACCAAAATAAGCATATTTGCTCTCAGGAAAAGCCCTACCACAGATTTTTGAGATTTATCAAAGTAGAATATATGTATCAGGTCATTGAGAAAGGTTTAGACCTGAAAAGCAAATCACAGAGCAGAAAAACTGCTCAGGAATGTTTCAGGTCTCACAAGTTTCACTGTGGTTACTCTTCTGTATTCTTTAAAATCAATTCTATTTGCTTTGAATACTCAGTGTGCCTTCCACTGCCAATAAAAACCACTGGGATCACTTATATCATCTCAGTAAACAAGCTGCTCAAACCCTAGGAACAGGCATGTAAAGCATAACATTCCAGTTGTTAAATCTAATGCAGATTATGGGCCAAGCATTCCTATAAAGTCCTAATACACTGAGGGGGAAAAAAATCTTAGGGATTTTAGGAAATCTAAAGAATCCGTAGAGAGCTGGATGGTGTCAAGGGGATGTATATCTACAAAAATGCCAGGTAAGCTTCTAGGAGGATACGACAATTCCGCTTCCTCCCAGCCTCTTAAGTCATAATGAATGCTTAACTCATTGTCCTCTCACCCAACGACAGAATTAGTTGAAAGATACAAAACTCCCCAAACTATATATTTTCCTATACAGAAAAATAATCAATTCAATAGCTCCAAACTGCTTATTGTTAAGAAATACTCTTCATGTCTTAAAGCCCTATTAACTCCTTAGCAAAATGGAAATTGACTAAAAAAATAATGACCGAAATTATGGAGAAAATGAACATGCCTTTTGTAGATTTATTTTCTTTCCTATTTATTTCCCTGTTCTCTCATTAGCAAACCAGAAAAAAAAAAAGCAATCCTGTATAAAATTAGAGTTATTTGACAACATGATTACAGGTGGAGAATTAGCAAAGAAAAAGTTTTATAAGTGAGAGCCGAAGTCAACATTGTTTCCTAAAATTCATGTTAGCCCAAGACAGTCACAATACTGTTGCAGAGAGATCTTGGGTAACTTGGATTTTCAAGTTATTCGTGATACAAAGGGATAATCAGTACAGCTGATGAAAGATATGCTTCTTTACCAGCTTACATTTTGGTCCTTGTGATGGAGTTTCACTGCAGCTCTGTAACACTATGCAGGCTGGAGAGACTTCTTGAGGTCGTTAAAAGTTTGACTTTGATATCAGTTGGCCAGCATTTCACCTTCACCTCTGGGTGTGAAGACCCAATACTAAAGCACAAAAATAAGCTCTTTGCTGTTTAGGGATTTGAAATGATCTTTGATTCTATTCACATTCTGTAACAACTTTCTTTGTGCAGCTGAAATAATCATTAGGAACAAGATGCCCCCTAACATCTCCACAGTGTAAGTAGCAGTTTCTCATGGTTTGGCTTGTGTAAATCTCCCTCACAACTCTCCTCCTGATTAATTTCAAGTTCTTGATGCAAACCCTCTGAAATAAGGAATATCAAAACAGGCTCCCTTCCCCCCCCCGCCTCTTATGAGTAAAAACTACTACTTGCTTTTGGTTGGGGAAAAAAGAGAAAAAAAAAGAAAAAGCATCAGCCCAAAGCAGAGAATAAGCATGGAGAAATACTCCCTGAGTAGTTAAAGTTTCATATTTATCAGACCCCCTATAGTAGGGGTTGAAAGTTGGATTCATTATTCAGTTTCTTTAGAAAGTGACTCTTCCCTGGCAAACTGCAGGTGCCGTTGTAAATCCAGCTCTCAAGGTCATTGCGGTCACCTTTGCCTCTAAAACGGCCCACTGGTATATGCCTGAGCAGTTCAGAGCTATAGAAGAACCACCAGTTGCCCATTATTTTCAAAATTTTGATGACACAATCCTTGCTTTGGAATATCCATTCTTCATTTCAAAAAAACAAAGCCTCATGCATCTTTTACAGTTGTCTTGGCCACTGACTATTGACTCAAATGTGTATTTGGAACAGATCTCTAACAGAAGTAACTTGCAAATTGTTTATTCTTCCAATCATCATAAATTAAGAAAATTTAACAGACTGGATTAAAAGACCAGAGCCATGTCAAAAATGGAAACATGCGAAATTACAATCAGATAGTAGAGAAAAAAAAGTTCACAGCATGGGCAGCCTCATAAACAGATTGTGCAGAGAGGCTGTGGCATTTCCACCCTTGGAGATAGTCAAAACTCATTCATACATCTCTCTGAGTCACCTGCTGTAAGTTGGCTCTGTTGTGTGAAAAGAGCTGGTCCAGATGTCATTCAGTGATTGCTCCAAATCTACATTATTGCACAATTTTAAGGAGACCAGGAGATGGGATTACAGCAGTGCTTCAATGTTCAGACATGTAGCACCATCCAACAAGGAGAACATGGATAGACAGTGTGCAAGAATGAGGCCTGGCCTTGTAGAAAATCAGTGATTCCTACCGTGGGAGTAGAGAGTTGTTCACAGCAAATTTTGGGAGGCACATAGTCCAGCTTGCTATCCATCATATCTCCTCCAGAGAAGAGCTTCAGATAGAGGAATGCTCAGATCTGATAGTAAAAAAGAATACCGAAGTGGAGGAGGAAAAGGAGGAGGGCTATCACAGAACATGAGATTCAGTATGGCCATAAACCTTTGTCACAAAAATGTAACCTCCCCATTAGTTTTGCTTATCTTCTCATCCATTTGTTATTAATTTGATGGAACTGGGGAGTTGTCAGGGTTATGTGATGCAAGGGATTTATCTTGCAGAACAATCTCTGACCCACTGTTCTAAGTCTTCAGTTTCAAATTACAGAGATTAGAAAAGAAGCTTTTAAAAAAGGAGCATTGATTCTTTGTTCATTGTCAGCATGATTTTGCTCAGGGATAGCTTCAACAATATACATAGACACTGAAGATTTTAAGCATATGCCACACGCAGCAAAGTCAGGACGGGTTTCAATGTTTCTTATTTTGCAGCTGCAATGGTTAATGACATGGTAATACCATAAAAGCTTTCTTACGTACTGAAGTTCAGCTGTGCCAGAAGCTTTAAATGCTATTTGGTAGAAAGACAAAAAGGGGCAACTTGCAGAGTCACTGGAGAATATTCAAAGGGAGATGTAAAGAGATAGCCAATTCATTTCGCTTTATAAGTACATGGGGAATAGAGAGCTATGAATAAAATGCATGCAGGGAATGCAGTCACTTCCAAAGAGCCAGCACCATTTTTACTCACTTTCACATATAAAGAACTTAATTTAAAACATACAGGTGATTTAAAATTCTAACATGACAAGGTTAGGTTACAGTATTATATTTTTTTTTGTTTGTTTTTACTTCTGAAGCTTTTTAAAGAACTTCCATCCTCGCTTCCTTGATGCTTTCAGAACACACTGAAAGATGCTTTGCACAAAAGGGATAAAAACATCATCACAAGCCAAAAAAATAATAAAGAAGAAACAAATCCCAGAAAAACCAACAGACCTTCACCACCTATCTGCTTTATGATTTTGATATACTTTCAATGGATAGCTAGCTAGATAGATATTGAATTAAAGTAATAATCTAGTTAACAACAGCCTCTCCTCTCTTCGCCTTCCTAGCCAACAAGACTGCAAGACATGACTTAACAGAATAGACCCTCCCAAATATTAACAGAGCTATTGTATTGCCTAGAAGCCAGAATTAACCCAAAACTTTGCAAATTCCTACCTTGCCTGGCTCCTGTACTTCCTATTGATGCATAAGGTAAAATATCCCTAGGTTTATGGGGCCTGTCAGAAGCTTTGCTTTTTCAACCAGAAAAAAAGTTATGTTTTCAGCATTTATCATCATTGAAGATTACTTCCCAGACTGCAACTGAAAGCTTAAAAGGAGTTCAAACAACTGTTTCTCAGGTGCCTTTAAAGTACCAAAAATGTGTCTCCCTTCATGACAAAATAAAGTAAATATGTCAAAACTCCATTTATGAAATATTGATTGATAAGGTCTTCTTTCCTCAAGGGCATTCAATCTGGAAACAAAATGTACTGAAGATCTTTTGTAGAACCATTTGAATTTGAAAAACTTGAGAAAACTATAAAACTGACAACNTTAATTTTAATTCAATTCTAATTGATTCTGATCAAGCTGTGCACATTCTACTTGAAGCATCTATAGAGATATGACACATACTTCACAAAAAACAACTTTCTATGATGATCAACAAGAGCTTTACCTTTTTTACTCTTTGGAAACCTCTGCGAGTTTTCATTTGGAAAATTAAAAGCCTTTTCTCCTCCTTTGAACAAGGATTGCTATCTCCTTCCTAACAGCTAGCAAGGGGTTGAAAGAGCTTCCCTGCTTCACAGGGATGCTGCAGGAAAAAAGAAAATAAACAATTAGATGACTGTGCATGTCTTACTCATTAGTGGGACCATAACTCAATTAGAGGGACCCACGAATATGGGCCCTGACTCAGCCATTCAATTTGAAAGCTAAAAGTGCAGGCACAGCCAAGTCACTATAAGAAAACAAGCTGCCACTGTGGAACTGAGGTAATGCTGTCTGGAAG
Organism: Scytalopus superciliaris; assembly: GCA_013400415.1. Taxonomy (NCBI): domain Eukaryota; kingdom Metazoa; phylum Chordata; class Aves; order Passeriformes; family Rhinocryptidae; genus Scytalopus; species Scytalopus superciliaris. The sequence goes on along the minus strand of VXBX01006518.1, from coordinate 387,179 downwards.
AACTCTTAAGCCACAGCAAGTGCAAGATAAAGCAACTCATCTTCTCTCTTTCACCAAGAGCTACTCAAAAATCAAATCACTTCATTCATCACAGCCTAACAGTGGACAGCTCTGANCCCCCCCCCCCCCCCCCCCGCTCACACATTATCTACCAGCAATTGTTTGACCAGTTCTCCAAGTTCTATTTGTCATTATTTTGGGTTGACCTTCTGTATCCACATAGTAACTGATGCAGCACAGGTCATGATATAAAGATGAAAAAACCCACTGACTGCTNAAACAATTAGATGACTGTGCATGTCTTACTCATTAGTGGGACCATAACTCAATTAGAGGGACCCACGAATATGGGCCCTGACTCAGCCATTCGATTTGAAAGCTAAAAGTGCAGGCACAGCCAAGTCACTATAAGAAAACAAGCTGCCACTGTGGAACTGAGGTAATGCTGTCTGGAAGAACTCTTAAGCCACAGCAAGTGCAAGATAAAGCAACTCATCTTCTCTCTTTCACCAAGAGCTACTCAAAAATCAAATCACTTCATTCATCACAGCCTAACAGTGGACAGCTCTGACCACCCATGACAGCTTGTTACCTTGTGGTGCTTTGATTGTGGCAGAGCTTTCAAAACAGGTAGGACTTCAGGGAGACAAGTGAGAATAACAATTTTTGTGGAAATAAATAAGCATGTGCTTACACACACACAGAAAAAACAATGACTTGTTGTCTTGGGCACAAGAAACGGGAAATGGAATCACCCCCCCTGGAAGTAGTCAAAAAATGTGTAGATGTGGCTCTTGGGGACACAGTTAAGTAGTGAAGAAGGCAGTGTTAAACTAATGGTTGGATTTGATCTTAAATGCCTTTTCCAACCTTAATAATGTTATGATCCCATCTAGGGAAAAAGCACCTGGGGAGAGGTCTGCAGAGCTAAGAGTCCGACACCTGCATCTGTGTGGCAGAGGAGATTCTAAGTACTCTATCTCAGCAGGTAAACAGTGTCTGCCCTGTTTGTGCACTCAGTTTGTTCTTAAAACCGTAAAAGTACTAAAAAAACACATCTTCTGAATAAATGCCCTCACTTCAATCCTGTTCCCAGTCCATAAGTCCATATTCTCCCCTTATTAGCCATCACTTACAATGCTTCTTAATGTTATACCTCCACAGACCTAGTTCTACTTTCTAGTTTGCCATAAATCAACTAAAACCAACAACTCTTCTTTAGTAGAATGTTTTCAGCACACCTCAGACTTCCATGCAATTAATTTCTGAGGCTTTTTTTCAATTTTACTGCATGTGCAATTGGGATGGCTAGTTGTATGGGCCAAATTTGGGTGGATATGTATGTACTGACAAAAGACATGAGCCCACAGTTGTCACCTTCCCAGTTCTTGCTCCAGTACTCCAGCAGGAATGACTGGGAAAATGAATAAACATGCAACAGCACGTCAAGAAATAAGTCACCAGGGTTTTCTTTTCAGTTTACTGTTTTGAACAGGGAAAATAATTGCCTTTTCTTCCAATGCATAAGGTCATCTTCTGTGAAATTTCACTCTGAAATCTTATTCAAAGAAAGGACAATAATTCAAAAACTAATCTGATTTTTTCCTCCACACACCCAGCAGCATTCTTTTCCTTTTACTTGCTCTTGAGAATAGCTGATATTTAAAAACATTCTTTAAATAAATACAAGAGTCTGAGGTTTGCCCTTGCCTTGAAAGAAAACCACTGACTTTCAAATTTATTAAAATTGCAAGCAACAAACAAACAAACAAAACCCCAAAACAAACAAACAAAACCAACCAAACAAACAAAAAACCACCACATCACCTTAAAATTCTAAAGTGGGTGAACCCTAGTCAAGGAGCACTCATACCTGTAGTGCATGTACAGGCACCACATATGATTAATTTTTAAATCAGGGTATTAATAGCATCCACAAATACAGTAGCTGATGATGACTCTGTTGTAAATGATGTAATAAACCTGTAGAAACAGCTTTCAGTAAACTCACTGTAGTAACACCTAATTTTAACATTCCATTTCAGGCAGGATGGGGATAACAATAATTACATACCTCAAAGTGGACTGTGATAGTTCTTCATCATGTGTAAGGAAGCTACAGGAGTGGAACACACTATTATCACCACTGCTAGCACTCAGATTTTAATGTGGTTATAACACTTAAGACATCACAAGCCTTACATCTTCTCCAGTTGCATCCTTTCAGGGAGAACACTATGTGACAGTGAGCTCTCTGAACTCAAAGGTGAACCCCCGCATAAAATGTTCTACTTAATCAACTCATCTGTCTTAGAAGGATGTGGGTGGGTGGCTGGCTAGAAAGAAGCCTGTGGGATGAATCTGAAAAAAACATGTGTCTTGACAGGTATGTGGGGGTAAGGTGGAGAAGGCCAAGGGGCAGAGGACTTAAAGTGATGAGATCCTCTGGTTAAATTTTATTTAACAAGTAGGATGATACTCTCAGAAAACAGATCAGTCTGTAATTCTTTTTCCTGCTTGGTATCCCCTTTGCTCTACTTTTTTCTTACATTTATTATTGACTACTAAAGCCTCTTTACTGCAACTCTTAGAAAACAATGTAAAGGCATAAATTTTAAAAGGCAGCTTTGGCACTCATGATCCACGGTGATTGTAAATCAAAGCAGAACATTGCAACTGATTTCTACACTGCAACCCAAAACCCTAACCTCAGCCCTGTTTTCACCTATCTCTTGGGTTCTGACACAGAGTGCAGGACTAGGAGTAATAGCTGCCTTTCACTTGAACATTAAGGTAAACCTTAAATTCAGGAAATAGGGATGTAGTAGTCAACTATTCGCATAAAACCAACAAGTTTGGGAGTTTCCCCCCTCACCCCTAAACCAAATATTGCTTTAGTACCCCTGACCCAAATAGTTTTTGTCTCTAGTAGTGCTAGAAATGACAAAAGGCCATATTGACATCTACAAGACAGTGCTTCTGCTTGTCTATACAATGTGTGGCATTTGACCTGCCAATAAACCCCCTCTCAGAGCAGCTTTGAATAAGACTTGATTAACATGTAAAAGGCTCCATCAGCTTTCAAAGTGAACTTGGCAGCCTCAGGATGCAGCATGTTGGAAACTCAGTGTGGAAGACAAGTCCAAGTTGCCAAAGTGTACTGAACAAATCACTGGACGTGACCAGTGGGAACACCAAATTTCACAAATATGGTGAAGTCTGTAAAACTGTGAATGACTGCATTTTAGTTTTAAAAGAATGTATAGCTCAGACAGATGCCATATTTCTATTGTATGCAAATATCTTACTTCAATTAGCACTTTTCAATCATGCTTTTTCTTTTCCGAATGACTCACAGATATGTCACTCAAGAAATGGCAGGATCATAAGCACATGCCAACATCTCACAAAATGTGGAAGGAATCATGTAAATCTATCTCAGGATGTTTTAAAACCTGTCCTCCCTTCCAAAAACATCTTCTCTACGTGCCTGCAAGCCTCTATAAAACAGCACGCTCAGTTTCCATGTCTTTCCAAGCAAGTGGCATTCACAAGAATTTAACAGAAACTAAGGACGTTGTGTTTCCAGAGCTTATCAATCAGGCAGGGAAAAAAAAAAATCAGCTTCAGTCTATAAGTTTTATCACATAGTATCAAGCCAAAGAAGAGGTCATAATACTAACTTGCCCATAAACGCACATACAAAAAGGGGACATCTTTAAAACTTCCATAGGATGGAGTCCTCCTGCACAGGTCATTATAAGCAGTGATTGTCCAAGAGGGAAACGTGCTGAATAGCTGCGAAGTACGGTTGGGTGAGAAAATACCTCGAGTTAACATCCGTGATTGCACACAATATGATGTAAGCTAAGAATGCTACCTCTCATGGCTGCAGTACGAGTTTTAGCTGATTTCCAGTGTGCTGACCCAAAGCTGCCTTGACGCTCTGAGTATCCCCACCTGGGACAAAAAAAGGTCTGTCAAGGAACCACAAAACATTGGGAGAAACATATTGGTGCTGCCTGTTAGCCAGAGAAGCAGAGGAAATTGCTAAAGTGTCATATGGGAGTTTGGAAACATTAGTTAATTTTTGATCCTGCATCCCTAGTATTAGCAAAGAAGCTGTGCTGGGAAGTCTGAGAAATGTTAATAGTCAATGGTGATGAAAAATTCTGTAATTGGTAAAAAATTAAAAAACTTTGGCATGAAAGCAAAACCTCAGCAAGTGTTTCACTTTCCACTCCTGTAGATTTTAACACCTCTCATGTTGCAGGAGTGCTCTCTCTACACACAAATTTAAGCTGATATTAACTGCAGTTGTATCTGAAAATATGTATTTTTAATACTGGTTAGGTTCTAGGCAGTAATCCCTTTCTCAGAAACTGAATGATTTAAATGAACTCATGTTGCTAAGTTCACTAGTCAGCCATACATCATGCTCTCAGAAGAACAAAGAGTACTCAAGGGTGAAAGGTTTTTAGGATAATGTACAATTTCTACATTAAATACAGAACCACCATTATATAATTTGAGCACTTTGCCAACCTTTTTTTTTTTTTTTAATTTTTTGAGCAGGAGTAGGAGTGAGAAATAAGGAGGTTGAATGGAAGTAGAACAGTACTGTTTGTACCCTGGTGAATATTAGGGAAATGATAAATGATTACTAGGCACACAGACTTATTTATGCAATAAAAAATGAAATACGGTAGGGTGGAGCCTTTGTGTGAAAATCTCATCCTTGGACAGCTACAAGGTATGAAATGCACCCAAGTATCTCAAATCCCTCAGGGTTGCAATTAACTCATGATAACCACACCCTTGAGAACTGTCTCCTTTGCTCCTCTGTTGGGTGGGAGGAAAAGGAGAGAGAAAGAGGTGTATTTCTGATTATGAAAAACAGAAGATTGATAGTTAGTTAGTGAACCCTTTAAAATCAAACTGTTAAGAGTTCTTATTTTTTCCTAATTAACAGCGTGAGTAAAGAGAAGTCATGTCTCACGTCAGTATGATAAAGGAAAAAACAGATTAAAAAGGCAGTAAGACAAACACAAGTAAAAAAAAAGCTACATATATGCATAAATCAAACTTGTTAGTAGCCCTTAATTAATACAGTAATGAGATTAATAAACACAACAAACAAAATGGAATTAAACCTCATTCTGCAAACGTTATTACTTAGAAAACTCCAATAAAATGTGCTGTCCTTAAACTGGCAATATCATTTGACAATCACACCCTCACACAACTACACTTTTTTTTCTGCTTGTAGTGCTAAAAGATATCATTAGACAGCACTGAAGCCTTACGCTCTCTGTATTCTCTTGTTGAAGTCTGAACTCTACCTAAGAAGATTAAGGGGATAATGCTAGGAAGTGTTTCATTGGGAAGAAAAAAACCCAAAACAACAAAAAAACCCAAACAAACAAAAAAACCTGAGAATTCAACCATTTGAGATTTCTGAGCTATACTGGTTGTATGGACAATCCTCACATTTGGGTAAAGAGACTTAGCTAATACATATCCAACTCAATGCAATCGCTATCTATTTATATTCTTGGTGTATGGAAATGCAGATGCATTTTTTCATGCTATAAACTTGCCATAAAACAGCTACTATGCTTCCAAAGTATAATAATGTGTCAGCTAATAACATATTACAGGGCATTTTTATCCTGCAGAAACAGGAAATAAACAATGAATTTTCTCCCTGGGCTGAGAGAACTCATAGACACTTGATTCCCTTTACAGAACTGATAATATTTACTCTCTCTGCAATGAGGGCAAATACTGTGCAATGTACTGTCACAGGAATTTACCATATGCAGGTATGAGATCTAATTAGATACTGTGCCAGGTTTATACAGCAACCTGATCCCAGGAATCTTGTATATCCCAAACACTTTAGTTCTCATCAACATTTAACAACCACTAACACTTTTGAAATTACAGCTTTTCCAAAATTCTAAATTAAAACTCCATTCAATTAATGTATTTGTATGATATTCAGTATCTGAAAAATTAGCGTGCTCATAAAATTGTATGTAAAGACATTTCAGCGCACAGTAGAGCAAATATACCCTGCATCTCAAAAGTCTGTTTCAAATATTTATTCTTTTCTTCAGATCCACTAGAAGTAGAAAAACTGAAGCTGTTTTAAGAACAGGTGAGATGCAAACATTGCTCTAAAATACACATTTTAAGCAGTACAAACTTGTGCAGATTAATTGTCTCTTTAAATTCTGCAAGTTCATCCTAAAAATCTCTCAGCTAAAAATTATGCTGACTGCATTGGGAATTCTCACCTAACCTTAAATGTATTGAAAATTTTACAGTTCAAGACAGCAAAGGAGGGGATAACAAAAACTTTTTAGCTGTCACACTATTTCTTCTCACATTTCCCTTTGCTATTCATCAGATCCCTGAATGAAGTCTTTCACTGTAGCTGAACTATGACTCCACGATGTTTTTTCTATTGTTACAAGAGGGAGTGACTACCTTGTCAAGGAGGGGCCAAGCTTTTAAAACCAAATAGGTATTTCTAACACAATGAGTCTACAGTTCATCGATCATCCATCCACAGCCCTGTCCAAACGAGAGAAAAATGTGATGTGCTCCATGGTAAAGATGAACTAAAAATTTCACAGCTGGCAAGTCCTGAGGTACTGTTTTCTCAGTAAAGAGTAAGGCCACATACAGAGAAACTGATTGACTGCTCACCAGGTTTTTTTTCCCTTCTCACTTTACTGCCTCAGTCTTGAACTTTATAGAAACCTGTTAAGTACAGGAATTTGATTTTTATTGTTTGATTACTTCTTTTTCTTCAAAACTATATCAAAATATTAATACAGTTAAAATTAGGGTTTTGAATTAACTTATAATATCCCAGTATAGTTTGAGAAAAGTATTTATCTGAGCTTATTACAAAATTCCAGTTACAATGTATGAAAATATATGTCATATCCCTTTCTTTGCAATCTGAGGCAACATTTTTATTTTTGGAACATAAGACTGCAGATATTATCTTTGATAAATAGCTCCAGATCTGTCAGCATGTTGTCCAGACTACAAGTCCTCCTTAAAAGTTTACATTCATGTGTAATATGCTACAGAACAATAGGTCAACAAGCTCAAACTCGTCTCTAATTTCTTATCTGTCATTCTTTTATGTGTCTTTATCTGCAGGCTTTTACTGAAAAACGAATAAATGATGCAAATATAAATACCTCAGCTTAACTAGAGCTAATTTTGAACTTCAAGTGCATACACACAGGTTGAGCAAAATCGAGAAGTTTCCCATGAACACATGGTTTCATCCTGGGGGAGGTGATGGTTGGGTCAGAGTCTGAGTTTAGACTTCACCTTTCTAAGGAGAAAGAGCACGATCACCGAAACATGGCACGTTCACATGTGCTATCATGATATCACATATGATCAAAAAAGCTTAAACACATACACTGGGTGTCATTCTATAGTTTTAACCTACCAGTCTAACCTGCCCTCCCAAACCCATCACCCTCCCCCCCAGTCAGAGAAATCAGTAAATCTGGATCCAATGCCTGGAGTCATTAGATCATGTTTTGGCAGACTTTGACACTCACAAAGTTGGTTGGGCACACAACCAGCTCTATGCATTGACATGATACTGGCAGCCACCTCTCAGCATTGCAGAGCTTCGTAGTGGTGAGAGGTAGAATCCTATTCATAAGTGGGCTAAGGGAAATGCATACAGCTACATGAGCAGCAGGAGGACTTTCTGGAATGTGAACAACCTCACCATGTCAATGCATGCACTGAAAAAACCTTAACTGGATGCTGATTAAATAACTCCTCCACACTAGGCTAAGGAGAGCCACCAGCTGCCTTGAATTGCAGCATAAACCCCAGAGACATTAGAAATAGGACTATAGCAAGGGTTTTATTAATATGTATGACATGGGCAAACTCCACATGACTTTACCCTTCCATGCCTCAAAAAACAGTGCTCCCTAATGATTCATTCAAGACCTGAGAATTAAAAAAATATAACACTGTAATGTTTCACACTAGTCTGTCTTGGCAGCCTATTGCATTCTGGCTGTAGAAGTGTCTGCTTTCAAACCTTAAGCCCTCACGGCAATTATCCTGCTCTCAGACTAAACCTAGAGAGTGTATTTCAAAAGAACTTACATCTAAACAGAGGGAATTCAACAGTGATCAATGTTCAACGGGCCTCAGTGGCAATAAACTATTTACTGCCTTAACCTTTTAAGTTTGCACAACCCAAGCACCCAAGAGCCCTGTGATGAATTAGCTGAAGTGTTTGGTTGTGAGTGGAGCGGCCACTGGTTCAAATCATCTGTCCAGCAACACCACCCACGTGCCAGAGGGAGTGTCTTCTCATCTCTTCTGGAGTTCCATTGCCCAGACATACTTTCTGCCAACTTTTACTATGTCCACTACTCCTAATAGAGTAATTTTGGAAAATAAAGCACATCAAAAGCTGGGCATGATCCTAATCACCTTTTCATTACCTGCCTGATTATTACCTTACAGAAGACCTAAGAGAGGACATCAGAGTGCACTCAGCACACTCATGGCTGCAGTAGCTGATTTAGATCTGCTTCCCTCCTCTTGCAAGATTGCCAAAATAAATTGAAAGGGAAAAAAGAATCACACCTATTGCATTAGTGTCCTTGTCACCAAGCTTTTCCCACCACCCCACTGCTGAAATAAGAGACAGTAATCTACTACAGATGGCTGAAGACACCTAAGCCTTGGAAAAGTACTTTTGGAAAGCCTGTCTTTACAGAAGTTAGAGTTAGTTTTTATAAATTTTGAATGGAATTACTTTGCCCATAACTTAAATGGAAGACCAGTTATTTTACTTTAAAGATGTCTTTGTAATTCTGGGGTTATTAGAATAGGTTTTTAAAACCACTGAAACCTCCGTAGGTTTTTTTACAGTTTCAGATGAATTTGACTTCTATCACCATTACTTGGAAATAAACCAGATTATCATTGCCTTGTCCTTTCAGTTGAAACACCATAAGATACTTTTTTTTCTCTTTATGTAAATATATGCATGTGAAATCTATAGGTTAAGATACTACATATACACACCACAGTTAATTCAGGCTTTCTAAATAATCTAGGGAAATACAGAATCAGCTTTCTGTTTTGATTTTCCATATAAAATTTGGAGATATTTTAACTTTTATTTTAATTTCAAAACAAAAAGGATGGTTTGTTGTTTTGTGGGGGTTTTTTGTTTGTTTGTGGTGTTTGGTTTTTTTTTATACACTACTTCAGCATTTATAATTTAACTGCTTTAGTATAAAACATGCTAGTATAAGAATCTGGAAGCTAAACCAGTAACAGCTTAATTTCATACAGAGTAGAACATAAAAAAACCATAGCAGGTATTATTTAAGTCTGTGGATGAAAAAACTGAAAGAAGCATCAGCTGTTCTGATTGATACATACATAAATCCAAGGAAAACTAAAGGAGAAGGAACAAATTTTTTTGCTTGTAGTTACTATCTTCCTAAGTAAGTAACAATTATACACATATAGGTAATACTACTTAGAATTCTCCTTTTTCTAGTATAATGAAGTCCTGCATACACAGGCCATACGACTTCACTCAGTGGTTCTTATATCAAGCTGTATAAATAGCTAGCAGTTATTTATATCTCTTAGGCAAGCATCCAATCTTGATTTAAAGACTGCAAGTAATGGAGAATCTTTCACTTCCTTTGATAAGCTGCTCAAATGCTAATTGTCCTCACTTTTAAAAATTTGCACCTCTTCTCTAATTTGAATTTGTTTAACTTTAGTTTTCATCACTGGATCTCCACATAATTGCTTTTGAGGTTAAGCACCCTGTAATACCAAACATCTTGTTCCCTGTGTGAACAGGATCAAATAGCTCCTTCACATTCACTTTAATGAAGTAACTCTAGTGGTCTCCTGATGTCATTTACCGGGAAGACTGTTTTCCAGGCCTAAAAATCACTTTCATCTTTCCTCTGAGTTGTTTCCTATTCTCAACATATTCTGGAAAGTGGAAGACCTGAGGTGTTCTCGTATTAGTTTACATAGTCAATATTGGCTCCTTATTTCTACTCAGTAGCACCCTGTCAGGGTATCACCTTCACTGTTTTTCTGGCATGCCGCTGCCCTGTGTATAGTCCAGCACTTACTCTGAATTCTTCTGCAGCTTCTAGTGTCCAGCATACAGACCTTTTCCCCTCCTTTGATGTAACTAAACTGCTTTCAAAGACAAAAATGCCCAGTTCTGCAGAGGATGGAGCTTGGCTAATGCATCTGCTGGACCCTAACTAGCCCCTCGCAGAGACATCTTGGGTACCTTAGTCCATATTCCCAAAACCAGGGGCAGTGGCCATTGCAAAGCCTGTCTCCAACCATACTTGCCAACTCCAGCAGAGCAGCAGAAACCTGCTGTATGCCACTGTGCCTGCTGAGGCTGCCTGGCCAAGTACCACTTCAGCTCATGGCAGAGGTGAGGCTGGCAGTGGTGGCAGGAACACTGAGGAGGGGTGATGATAGGAGACATTGCACTGCACTCTGCAGCACGTCAAGAAGCTATGTGAGTGAGTACCGTGCTGCAGAAGCAACGTGGACCATATTCCACAGGACCACTAAGCTGCTGCTGAGCGTCTCAGGCACCCAGAGTAGATGCTCATCGACTCCATAGCACTGATCCACGGTCTTAATTTCTGCACTCCTTCTGCCTCATATCAAAGTGGCCCAGTGCCTTTTCCTAGACTAAAAACTGTATCTTACCCCACGCGCTTACCTTTTTCAACCTAAGGTGAAATACAGTCCAACAAGTTTGATTAAACCTCTTTTAACTAAGGAGCTTAGAAACAGCAATCAATTCTATCTGCAAACTGAAAATCAACTCAAAGGTTATAGCAAGTTATGAAGGAACAAAACACTAGATTTGTGAGTGACAAATCTATTCGAAGCCTGATAACATGTTTGTAAACAAAGAGATAAAAACAGGGTATTTCACATCTCAGAGTATGTGAGAATGAAGAAATAGGAAATGTCTCAGTATTATGTTATAATTCTACCTTATTTTGAATAAATAGTTGTTTTGATGACACCAGAAAACTTTCAGACAGAGCACACAGCTCAACATAAAAAAAATAATAAAATATTATAAAGCTTTCCAGTTGTGGCTATGGGGAGTGGGATGGTCTGGTTAATGAAACAATAGTGTTCTTTCTCTGGGGCTTCCACAAGGGAAACTAGCTAACTTGAACTAGTGTTTTCTTGTAATTTTTATATAAAATGGTATGTTGAGGAACTTACATGTCTTTTAGATTTGTGTACAGAGGAGACCTTTTTGAAAGGCAGTTCCTACACTATAACTGTGTTAAAGACAGGGATTTACACTGGTACCTGGAAAGTCTCAGAAAATGGGCCTTGAGTTCAAGATTCCAGGCATGTGCAACACAACAACAGTGACTTACACAGCTGCAGGTGGAAAGTACAGTTTCCATGTGGTCATGACCCCCTCTCATGGCACAGATCTTGAGCAGAAGTCAAAGGTACATCACTGCAGCCATTGGAGCTTTCCTTGCTGTGGTGCCACACAAATGCTGTGAGACACAGCTAAGTTCTTGCTGTGCCTCCCAAAAAGGCAAATTTGACAGAAACAGGACCCCAGCAAAGACAGCTGCCTCACACTGATCTCTCTTTTTGGCTCTGTTGGCATCAACTAATCACCCATTCACAAGCAGATGCGCTTTCAAACCTCTGGAGCTGATTTACCAGATTAAGCTGCAATGATGAAGACAGTTTACCTTTGTCAGCATCTTTATTAAATTAGGGACCTCACTTGGGTTGATCTAAAACGAAAGCAGGGGGAAAAATTTTCCTAGATGAATCAGACAAGATGACCCTCCCTCCCAGGCTTGTGTGACAAAGTTATGCTCCTGCATTTATCTCCTGAGTCACATCACAAAGCCCCTCCATCTAGGGTCAAAAAGTAGATGAATAGGACTGAAGCTCCTGAACTTCATTAGGTTTGTCACAATGCCTTATAAGTCCAAAGTGTTCACTAAATCTATTCCAAATCCTGTTTAAGCAAGTAAAGTTTTACTATGGTTCAGGTCAATTCTGCAGTGTTTATTCCAATTTCATTTGCTGACAGGAACACATAGGAAATAGGGACTTTTTTTTCACACTGAAAGCATGTCAGTAGATAATTAATTGTAATTTAAAAGCAAATGAAAGATTTTCCCAAGCACGAGACACCTTTCTCTTGTAATGATGGGTTCCTCCTTTCCTTTGTATTAGTTTCATTGCTACTCTGTCTCTGCCAGCATCACAGGATAAGTTTTAGCTAAATTTCATTATAACAGTTATAATAATTTACCATTCCCCACTAAAGACGAAAATAAAACATAAAAAATAAAGGGGTGTGAAAGCATCATGAGATATCCCTAGTTTCTGAGGTAATGGAAGGAAAGGCCCCCCCTAAACAGAGACAACCATCTGCATTTATTGAGAAAAAGAAAAAAAGTAGTAAGAAACACTCCTTTGGCTCATTTTGAGATCAAGCATTGTAGGAGTGAAATAATAAAAATATTTGTTTTCTTCTTGTTGACTTTATCTCCCTGGCATGAAGGGATCTGGAGAACACAACTGAAGTAAAATTTGGAATGTTTGTAACGTGGCCAAAAAGCATTAAAGCTATTGCTTTATATATGTATAGCTATACATAGAGCAACAGCACAGCACCTTTGGGGTACATGGTAGAATAAATTCTAGGGAGAATCTACTGACACACACTTCTATTTGCATTTATACGTGTGCATTTTCCACAATCTTTTCCCATGTTAAGCAGGAAAACAAATGTGTTGATAACAATACTGTTTTAGGACTATAATATGCATTGAAAAATATAGAATACCTACTGAACCATTTAAACTACACCACCTAATGGAAAACCTTAATGAATTTATTCATGGTTTGTTTTGCACATCAGTCTCCAAAGACTGTCAGTGAAAGGCAATTAACTTCTAACTATTAGAGCCTTCTCTTCTGAAAGCAATTTCTTTCCACAAATGAACCAAAGCAACAGGGGGAATCAAACTTAACATACAAGTTTCCACTAGTTGTCTCAACATCCAACATCTGCTTTTGGCTTTAAATATAGATACATCTAGGAATACATAATTATTGTGTTCCAAAATAGCAGCAGACAAGTTCCATTAGCTCAGAGAAAATAAGTGCACCTCTCAATACATTCAAGCACCATTTTTTGGCACTACAAGACAGGAAAAACACATTATGTGATGAGTAGGAGTTTAATTGCTCCAGTGCTTTAACTTAGTCTATATAAATACAACTTGTATTGTCATATATAGTGTGAACAATAATTTATAAAGAATTTCCTAAGCTTTATTAGGAAAACACATTACAAATTAATAGGCAAGCTAGGCTATACATGGTCAAAGGAAAAAAGAGAGTCATTTGTCATTTTCTAACAGGTGCTAAAATCCATAAACAACATAATGACACCTGCTATACACTGAAACATGCCCATTTGCCTCAAGCAATGCCTGTTTGCTCAAAGAGACAAACTCAACTCTCCCAAGGGGGAAAGCCCTCTGTTTGCACAGACAAGAAGACAGCACAGCAGTCCAGTACAGATACCTGCTCACCTGCACTTCCCTTGAAATAATATGTGAAGGTCATGTTTTTCTCAACCCAAATCCTGCAACCCCAAGAAAAGTCAAAAGAGGAACACAAAGTACCTGAGGCTTGTTATTTTGTAGCACAAGTTCATGGAATCATCCTTTTGTTCTCTCAATGTCTGCAGAGACCCTTGGTTTTCCAACTGTTTATATAAATATCACTTTTCTTTTCTTGATGTAAAGACACACTGTTTGTGTTGCCATATACCAAGCTCTTAAATATAGAGCCCTGGAGGTCACAAAATTTGGCAGCAGCTATTCTCACAGTGCCGTGCTAAGCAGGCAACAGCCCCACTACTCATATGTCAGGTACACTACCAACACCATTTCTCACAAAACAGTACCAACATTACCCTGGAAATTTGAAGAAAAAGGGGAGGTGTAGAAGTGGAATGTCTGGCAAACTTCAGTAAAGAGAAGAGAGACAAAAAGTGTGTGCAGACTGAGACTTTTACAGGCACATTTTCCTTTAATTCAAGGTGGGAAAAAAGTATTTCAGGTATACCTTTAAAAAGAAAAATATTTTTTTTTCTGAATCACCTGGTTTTCTGAAGCATTAAATTGAAGGTTGTTACTCCGACCTTCTGGCAGCACTGATGCCCACAGAGAAGGGAGTTGAGGAGTGGATGCCACAGTACAGAGTGCTAGCAGCAGGAGCCCTGATCCAAAGTTTAGGGAAGCCAAGAGAAGTCTTGCTCCCAACCTCATCACTTTCTGGACCAGACCCAGGGGCTGCATGAGCAAACAGCCTGGGCTGTTGGCTCAAGGCACAGATGGGAAGCTGCACACACATAAAGTAGCGTTGCGATAGGAGTGCAAAAAGCCCAGGAGTAATCACATAAGAAGTTACTTCAAGAAATGTTAAAGAAAGAGCTTTGTCTTAAGGTTCTTGGAAGATTTCTGACACTGAAGTAATTGCCTTATTTCAAGCAATAAACCACTGTATAACTGTTACTGTATCTACAGCACATGCTACAAAACGCTTACTTTTAGCACTTGGCTGTAATCTGCAACACATTCTACAACTGCATGGGGAAAAATAACTGCTTAACACTTATTTGAGGGCATGTGTGTACTCTGAAGCTTTAAAAAACTGTTTTTTTAGGGTTTTTAGAGCACAGGAAGAAGGCATTGACAAAAGTTTTATATTTTTTCAGTGTTTCCATTTAAAAAAATAAAAAAAAAAAAAAGGAAAAAAAAAAAAAAAAAAAAAAAAAAAAAAAGAAATAAAAGAAAGAGAAGCACGTTCATTGAGGGGCTCTGTGTGAGCTTGCAGCAGTGAGAACTACCACAGCGATCCAGATGGAAAATGCATCTTGGTCTCCATGCTGCTCTTACAGTTTTTGACTTGCTGAAGGTGGGTGGGCAGAACTCGGAGAGTTTGGCACCTGCATGGCCAGAGTCTGTAAAGTCAGCAATTTGGCTATATTGATGAGGAGGAATGTTGAATAACGTTGTGAACAAAATCAATTGCCTACGTCAGGCACATGTATATGCAGCTTTTTCCTATGTTCTGTACATTCTACGTGGTTTCCAAGGGATCCAAATACCAGAGGAAATAAGTGCTTATCTGTCAAAGAGTCAGGAAAACAGAACAACAAAGGTGGAAGGGATTTTAAAAAATTCTTTTGCTGTCCTACCCCCAACTGAGAAGAGCTTGGTGCTTCCTCTTACTCCCAGCTGTTCCTAGTGCATTTGGCTTTAATCAGGTGCAGGGCAGGAACTCAACATCCTGTTGCCTTGCTCTGATTAGGAGGAGTCAAATTCTACAAATTGGCAGATTTTCTTCTTTTAGTGTTCCTTATTTGATGAATCATTTGTTTCAAAGTATTTGGAAAGGGCCATTACAGAGGCAGTGGACCTAGCTTGTTGCTGCTTCCAAGTCTATTTATAACCACAGCTCTAAGAAGTTTCAGCAGACTGCGGTTTCTTCTCCTTTAGCACACAGAAAAAAACCAGGCTGTTAAAGCAATGGCACAAAGGAGAAGTGATAGAAAGCTCAAGGCACCTTGAAGTGGCAACATGCTAATAAAAACATACAGAAATGTGATTACAAGCCACATCTTTGAAGCTAATGTCTTTTCTTCAACATCCATTGGAAATAATCTCAGTTTGAACATTTAAGCAATATAAGTTAGTCCTCTGTCCTTGCATTTTGGTCCTTTCTTAGAAAGATTTTTGCAGTCGTAATTGAACTGAGGGAGCACAGTCTGCCTTCCTGTGCTGTTAGCTGTAGCAAACCTGTAACTCTATAAACACTTTTAAGGATAGTTACTGAGTCAGTTGATACAATTAAAGGTAGCACAAGAGCCATTAATATATATATATATATGTATATAAAGTACCTTTTTGTTCAAGGCAAGACAATTGCTTCTCTAACTGAAAGCACAGCCAAAAAGACACTTAGGAAAGGTGTACAGAAAATCAGTAAGATTATCAGCTGAAGTATTTTCCCCCCTTCAGCCCTGAAAAGAACGAGAAAGACAAAGCAATAAATGTTTTACTATTACTCCTTTTCACTCCTTTTCTTTTTCCTTCTGGTTTAACTTGAGACAAGCCAGTCAAAGAAGGGATGACACTCCACCCTGCCCATGCACAGGATTTCCTCTTCCTTCTTTAATTCTGCTTTGCATTCTTGCACTTTAAAAACATAAAAATATAAGATGCTGAGCAGACTGGAGGTGTATTAGATTGAAGAATGAACTTTCAACATTAACCTTACTGTTTATAGCAGGATCTTTCTTCTAAGGGAGGACTCACATTTATTAAGGGAAGTTTAAAAACGACAAATATCCAAGTTTGACTTGCCTACATACCACTCAGTTTGGGTTCACTACAAAGCAAGGAGCTGCTGGAAAGATCTTGTTTATATGTTACTACAATTCATTGAAGCACTGAGAGTCAAATCTACTTTCCTTTAAGTTTTTATCAGCTCCCCATTACAAACTGCAGCCTAATTTTATCATAAATCATATGTTTTATGTCTGGAGTGATTCAGACCATCATCTGCCACACAGAAGTGTGGCTCTTACATTTGCTAACAGGATCTCAACCATGAAACACAATTCTGTACAACAAAAAGTACACAAAAGGACTACATCTACCCTTCAACAAACCAACTATTGCTCCCAAGATACGTGTGGTGTAGCCAAGTGGTCAACACCCGGCAACCCGGAGACCCTCAGAGGAAAATGGAGATTAAGACTTCTTAGCTGCAGCTCTCTCCTGATAAAAAGCAGCTGCAATACAGAGACAACTACAACCAGTAGTAGAAGAGCTTTCTAGCTCCGGACCTGCGCTCTCATCTCAAAATATGCCATACAGCAAAGAAGAAAGCAGCGTGGTGCAGTCTTTCAAAGAGAAGGCTCAAATAACTTTCAAAACCTGGGTCATGTCTGTCACCCACATTTCACATGCAGGGACAATCAAGGTTCTGAAAAAAAAAATCTTCCTGTTCTCTATCCACAGCTTATTGATAATTCAGGGTCGAAGAAAACAGACTTTAGGAGTAATGAGGACACAAATTACAGAAAAATAAAGATAACTGGTAGGAGATGCTTCTAATCCCTCCTGTCTTTTGTTTAAGGGACAACTATTAGAGGGGAGGTTGGTTGCTAGTGCTGCCAGTCTTCAATCAAGAATGAAATTTAAAATGGTATTTTATGAAACCCAAGTGCAGAATACCTGTATGTAAACTTTAAAAAGTCAACTCCAAAGAAACTGAGTAACACAATTTTAAAATAAATATCAGGTTTCCTCCTCACCTCTGTCTCAGCGATAGCCAAGCAGCTGCTCATTGTTATTTTAAAAAATCTTATTTATTCAGTTCAAATATAGGGCTGGTCAGCAAAAGAATACCATATTAATTTTATTTACTCTACACAATTAAATGGACCATTAAAATATTTACTGACACATATCAAACATTCTTCAGAGCCAGCACAATGCACTTTGTAAATAATACATTATTTTTTTCATAAATCTTTTGCCAACAGAATGAAAATCCTCTGAGTCAAGACAGTCAGTTGGCTATATTTTTACACCCCAGAGCACTAAGCTAATTGTTCACAAGGACTCTGGAGGCATTTAAAATGGAAAGTACTGATTCCCATCAGTCTGGGTCAAGTTCAAGTCCAGCATATGAGTGCACCTACAGCAGGGTTTCTGTTCTTTAAGAAGAGGCAAGAACAACTACTCCCTGCTGTCCTGATCTGAATGGGAAAAGCTTCTTGTTTGAAGTGACACTCCCTCAAAAGTAAAACAAGCCTCTCAAAACTGAAGCTTATGTTGCAAGCACTGGCAATCTTTGCTACACAGGCTCAAGTAACATGGATTTGTATTCTGAAGGACATGTATTCTCAACACACTTCTGAATTTTCATATCTTCAAATTTGTGGGGGAGTTGCTTGCAAACCTTCATATGCTTAGTCCATGTGGTCATGTTGCATTGTTGTACAAATCAATATTACTTTTACATGTAGAGACTATGAAAAGATCCAAATACAGTATCATTCCATGCTATGGTTTTCTTCTTACTGAACTAACTGCCTACAATAAGTAAAGCACGAAGTCAAATTTCAAAGTCCTTATTCATGCAAGCTAAGAGCTGATCTGAGTTGGCTCCTTCATTCAGGAAGCAGAAAGCAAAAATAACAGTATTTTCAACATTAAATCTACAAAATAAAATTATTGCAATACAGCCTCAGAAATCACAGCAATCTGTTTGATTAAAACATTCAAAACATTTTCCCCCTTAAACATAAGATGAAATATATGAGTCCTTCTTAAATGAGTTCTGAAAACATTTTCCTTAAGGACCCCTTAAGAATTGGAAAAAAAGTAAATATCCCACTCCCCTTTTTTCCTATTCTCCTTCTGCACTAGAGAAAATGATGCTAGAAGTGTTAAGGTCATTAGCCATTTGATTTTTGCCTTGCACACGTACACTCATTAGTCAAACAGGACCTAATAAGATAGCTGTCTCAACATCTTATGGGTGAAGAAAGGACAGAAGGGCACATGGACTTTCTTTGCTGCTGGCATCTTAATTGATTCCAGAACAAACACTCACTCAAACTTGCTAAAGGAACAACTCTGCTTCAACAGCAGATCTGCACTACTTGCAATCAAGTAAGGATCTCACACTCTATTTAATCACACAAACCACCTCATCATAAAGGTTCCCCTCCAAACTGCATGTGCAGAAAGCAGCTGTTCTAGAAGGTGCATCACTGTAATTCAAGAAGTCTGCCATATATTTTGCCACATACAGGTTGATCACAAAACAGCTCCAGTGAACATATTTCAAATCTGCATCCTTTTCCACCAGGGCTCAGAAAAACTTGTACAGATGTGTTTTTCCATTTCCATTTTTTCACTTTTTTAAACGCCATCCTGGAAGGCTGGCACCAGGACTCAGCTGTGCCATAGACTTCCATTGCAGATTTGGGAAGGTCACTAAAAGCAACGAGGTTAAGAGTTTTAGACTTAATTAAACCATTCAGGTTGATTGCAATGGGTATAAGATTTCACCCTTAATCCCTGACGAACATGAAGAATTGACTTTCCTTTAACTTTTCTTTATACTGCACATTGAAACCATTTTATAGTTAATTTGCTTTTTATTATACCTCACCTATCTCACTTGTAGTGTCTGTGTGCCTGTGACAAACATCCTGAATTCCTGGCTGCTGGAGTGGTTCCCACCTTCGTGTACTCTCACAGGTAAGTGGGGGACTGAAATTCTCTAGCATGAGGAGGTTTTACTGTGCAGGTTTCCCACTTCTGAAGCAAGTAGCTTAAGCACCAGGCTTTACACAAAGTAGGATACTCTTTCAGTTAGGTTTCTGAATAAAAGTGGATATGACTTTATAGTCAAAAAAAAAATGAACTGTGGTAAGCATTTCCTCTGATTTACCCTCTAGAGCAAAGTCCCTTTCTCCACTAACAGGGTACCTATGGAGAGCTTCTCCCTGGACTCAGCTCAGGAAAGGGTAAGGTATTTACCTATTCACATCACCACCCTCCAGTGTTTCAGAGGTGTGAACAGTCCCCTAGAAGTCGATGGTATCACTCATGGTAAGTATATGCATGCATCTCAACAAATCTGAGCCAGGAAGAGTCATCATCTCACAGCGGACGGCTCTGGGAGTCCTGGTCAGCTCCAGAGGACCTGGCCTGAGTACAGACAGTGATGTTGGCTGGCTCAGTTTAGGGCAGACCCTTTAAAAAGCTCTTAAAAGAAAATATTTGTGAATTACCTACAGATATGTTCTGTAGGATAGAAAAAGAATGAAAACCTTAAAAAAGCTCCTCTTATAAGGAATCAACAAACCAAACCACCAGTAGCAGCCTGGCACAATTATGGAAAATGGAGTTAACAAGTTTTCATTTAATTTTCTTTCATCAGTGAAATACTCTATATGTCATTAAAGAGAAACTACTTACTACTTAACTTCTATCCAATTAATTTAATAATGCTGTAAATCCAGTGCCCATGAAATTAATATCTCCTCTACAGCAACTGATCTGTGATATAGTCAGATAAATCAAGCACAAGTAGTTCAGAGAAACAATAATTTTCTGTTAAATTTAAATTCAATAAAAAGGTATAAATAAATAATAAGTAAACCTGTATTGGAAGATGCATTTGAATTGTCAAGAGAAATGTTGCATCAGTATCTGACTATATTTTGGGGTTTACATGCAGGAAAGGCATAGACCTAAAATTTTGTATGTAGTTGAATATATTTGGACAACTCTCAGTCATATGGATCAAAGAAAAATAAATACAGTATTTTATTTGTATGAGGGATTTAGAAATCCATAGGGTAAAGTTGTGTCCAAATGTCGCGACTATCCTTTTGAGAGCTGTGTGAGTAAATCCTGCTCAGTTATTCCCTGGAAATCAGTTTTCCAACAGGCTACCAAAAGGCACACCACACTCAACTGTACTTTCATTTATGCTTTATAATGGGAAATATGACATGTTTCCCAGTTTAATTAGTAAAGAAATTATTTTTCTTAATTTCCAAAGACAGCTCATGTAGCTGCACTGAACAGGGAGTCAACTAAACAATGCAACCTACTAGCATGGGACAAAAGGTCATTTGGAAGGGATGTGCCTTTAAGGACTTACAAAGGCTCCATCCTCAGCCTGTATTAAAAGAGGAAGCCTATCTCAGTAAAGGAAGGATGCCCACTTTAAATAAGGAAATGAGTTTGCAGGATGTACACATGCTGCTTTCTATTAATGATAAGCAAAGTCTGCAGAAAAAGCAATAGACTTCTTCAGCTTTGGCAGAAGTCATCTTCTTGTGGATTACCTGTAAAGAACTTTAAAATAAACAGACTGCAAATAAATGTCCTTAAGCTCTTTTTTAAACTGATTTATGTATGTATAATGGGGACTAACAAACAATGATTACTATACTCTGTGGCAAGAGATATAATTACAGATTGATGATTTTACATGTAGGCCAGAGATGAGAGCAGTGGTTTAGGGCAGCAAGAATGACTGGTTGTAATATTTGACATTTTCTTCTTCAAGCTAAACTTCACAACTAGAGAGACTTGCTCTCTTCAAGTTTAATAAACCGTCACAAAGTGATTCTTATTTTCCATTAAAAATATGTCATTTTAAAAAATATGGAATAAAAAGTGAATTCTGCTTTGCAGGAAAGATTGACTACCTGACCATAAATTTTAAATAAAAATAGAAGGTAAAGAATTCTTAGCTATGCTCTCAATTCACTCTTCTGTGAATACACATTACTTCACCACTGAAGCTCCAGAGAATGCATATCATGCATCTAGTCCTATAAATATTGCTTTAAGACTGAAAAAGGCACAGGAGTATTCCTTAATAACAACACAATTAGTTTAAAATATACATGCACACACCTGCACACACAGGTTTTTAAAATCAATACGTTAATTTGTTTACATGCACATTCAGATTCTGGTAAAAAGCTGAGCTCATTGCCTTAAAAAAATTACCACTTGTCATGATTTAAGCCCAGGACATCAGCTAATGCAAGAAATCAAGTTTCCTATTGCCCTTCAACAACTACAGACTTCAGTGTTCCCATACATTATCATTATTACATCATAAAACATTTTGAGTTTCAAAGGGTGATTTCCATCCCCCAACTCCCCACCCAAGAGTCTTTAAGACAGCCACAAATTCTGGCTGTCTTAAAACTCTGAGCAGACATAGCATGGTATTGGCTTCCAACTGATGGAGAGAAGAAGGCATGCTTGTTCACTGCATCTTGGACCATCACATCCAACTGGGCCTTGGTGCTGCTCATTTTCTTGTCTTTAAGCCACTTGGCACATCCAAGCTCAGAGCTCCTTAACAAATGCGATGCGCTGTTTCCAAGATGAACATCAATAGACACAGCGAGAACAGAAACTCACCTTCATGTAACCGGCAAGGACAAAACTTACACTTCTCACACCACAAAAATTAGCCTTTTTCTCTTTTTTTGATTGACCTTTTCCATATTTTTAAGACAAATTTCCCATCCAGTCTTCAAAACATCGGTAGGATGCACAGGGAAATTGTTGTGGCATGGAGTTAGGAACAACTGCATACCAGAGTAATCCTTATTTATCCTCTTCCACTATGCTGCAGAAACAAGTGTAACAAAACCAGGCGTGTAGGCTCAGACATGCTGAGTATTAATACTCAGGAATACCAACAGCTTCTTCTTGGGTGCCAGAGCCTGACAATTCTGACGATGGTAACATCTTTTTTGGATCACACACAACACTCCCATACTATGTGAAAGGATTTTGGTTTCAAAAAAATGGTTCAAATAACACTTCAAAACAGCTAGCTCTAAAAAGCAGAAATCTCATTACACAAAAATTATTTGTTCTACTAGCCTTAGAGGTGTCAACATTTCCATTATACACTCGTGTTTAATGTTTATTATTGAGCTGTAAAAATTTGCTGTTAGCCTGAAACTTGGCATAAAAAGATTTTTTAAAATTCAGCAAAAGTCAGACTGTGTAATAAGTGTTTGGGTTTTTTAAAAATAAATAATTACGAGGATAAAGCTCTTCTGGGCACTTGTGTAATTCCAAAACAAACAAGTTTCCTTAAAAGTGTCTCTAGGTATTTATGAGAGAGAAGGAAAGAGGGAAATTAAAACTGACCAAGCAATTTCATTTATAAATATAACTTTCTGAATATATTTTTTTTCAATCAAGTATTTGTAAGGATTTTCAGCAAGCAGACTTTACACACAGGTATGGCAACCAAATGAATATGGATAGACCACAACAGGTCCCAAGAGTTGTTACTGTCTATTGGGTCAATAATATGCAAACTGAGAAGGATTTACAAGCTGGACCATAATGGCTCCTCAGGACCCATTACTTTCCGATGGGTAAATAATACATGTTTTCTAAACTATTGCCATGCCAAAATACGTGTTTGCCCTTCAGGCTGTAAAGGTTCCAAATAAACCAAAAGGATTTCTCAGATAAATAATACATTTACAGAAGCAAAATACATGTTTAACTAAACAGTAATGCACTTAAACACCAACCGAAAGATGAAGAGATGCCCCTAAATATTGCATATATTTAGAAGTTTATTGGGAACCAATGAGCGAAAGAAAACAAAATAAGTTATTAAGTATTAGGGGGGAGATCTCTCTTCTGAACATATTTGCAGGCAGCCTTTTGAAATATCTGTCAGAAATTAAACCAACATTCAGACAACCAAAGACAAACAAAGCTACTGAAGCTGTGTGCATACAAGAAGCAACTACAAACGTTACAACATTTTAGGTTCTAAAGGCTGACACGTTTCTCAAGTTGTCTGCATTTCATGGGATGTCCTGTTATTAAACCATTTCCCTGACCACGTCTCACGAAGCTATTCTCACATTGTGCTTGTTGTCTGATTTCTTCACACTTTCCTCCCAGCTTTGGCTGAAGCATGTGAGCAAAGCTTGGAGGGAAGCACTGATCAAAAGCATGAGAATTAACCTGACGGTGCTGGGAAATGCGATCCCAGTGTTTGGGAGGGGGAGATAACGCATGGGGACGGTGCAGAGAGCACCAAGGAGGAAGGAACAACAACAAAACCCACAAGGGAAGAAGCTGATGGCAAAGACAAAAGGCAAAGAAGGAAAGGAAAGATGAAAAGACCACAGGCAAAAGCTAAAAAAAAAATGGGGAAAAAAGAATAAGAAAAAAAAAGACCAAAGCGGAACAAGATGTCCTGAATTTCAGACTGCAGAGAAACTGCAGTTTCTAAGAAGCCTCATAAATTGTCAGGCATGGCTGAACAATGAGGTCAAGTATAACACCAAAATTGAGCTTGAGAAGTGCTTAAATGGCCCATCTCTACTTTGGACATGCTTTTTCTGGGGACATTCTATGCATTCTTTAGCACCTGATGTCAGGAATGCAAGAACATGCAACACTCCTGTATCTCACACAGAGGCAACACGGTCTAGTCATGGCATTACTGGAAAATCTTAATTAAAATTAACCAAGTTACAAAACAGTGGTTTTGGGACTGACCAGATGAATCAATCAACAACTGCATTTATTAAGAAAGACACTGCAGCAGGGAAAGGTGCTGTGAAAGGGGCACAGGTGATGGAGCCTCAGAGCCTCTGCTTCCAGCAGAGCTCTAACTTTAATCAGCAGCAAGCAGCTAAAAGAGAGGCTGCAGTGGCTGGCAAGGAATTTGGTATTATTTTTGTGCTGCAGCCCAGGTAAACCTTTAAGTTGGGTGAGGAGGGTATAGATATTGAAGCAAGCCAAATACTTGAACAAGACCTACATTTAGTCACAGCAGCAAAAATGTTCTTCTGTTTCCCTTCAGCTGTTTGGAAAGCACTTCCTAAAGGGAAGGTGGTGAAGCTTGTAGTGTTACCCTTTTCAAAAAGTATCCTGCTGAATAAAGAATGTCTTTCATATCTGCAGGAGTAACAAAATTAACAAGATTCTCCAAAGGGCACTTTGCAACCCTTTGTGTCTTAAGTTAACAATAATTATTGAAACAATAGGCCTGGACAAATCATTGCTTGTACATCTCCAGATACGAAGGAAATTCTATATTCAATCTCCACTTCCTTCAGCAACATTCACATCTCACCTTTGACATTCAACAGAATATGAAAAAGACTTTAGTCTCTATTTTAATTTATTTTTTAGCAGTTTCTTTACGTTGGAGGTAATATTTTAGCAGCTAAAATAATTAATATTTTACAATAAATCACAACTGGTGATGCATTGGAGAATATAATACTTTATTAATGTATTTGCCCTGCAAAAAGAAAGATGAGATTGTTGTGTTCTGACCAGCTTTTTAAAAAGAAGTCAACGGTCATGCTCTGGGGTGTAAAAACGTTTCAGTTTAACCTCCATCTCTCACAACTTGTCAATAATAAAAATCATCAGGGCAAAATTAAATAATAAATTGTTCTTTCTAAAAAACACATTAAACTTTCCTGGACAGCTCTCAAGTTAACAAAGTGCTAATAAAAATCTAGGTGTATTGATGCAATATCCCCGCACAGGTCTCCAAAGGACATCTATCAGCACCCACAGCCATCTTCATGCAGAATCATGGACAAATAACCTTCTTGAAGACTTAGACTGTGCTATAAATACTCTTGAGAACAACCTCTCACATGGTCTATACAGCTCACAAATACTGTTCAAAGATGCAGGATTTAGCACTAGTTTCAAAATTAGATCAATGAATCTACTAGGAAAAGCATTTAAGATTAAATTAGCTCACACATCATAAAGGAGGAGATGATAACACAGGACTAAAAAATGGCAGCCTATAATTACATTTATAATATGTACCAATTATCAGGCAGAAACAAGTTGCATGTATCTTACAATCAGTACAGGTAAATTCTCTATTTACAATCTGCTGGGCAGGGAGGTAGAAGAGATGATTTCCTGGATCCAAAGGTCACTTACCTAAAACTCAGGGTTCACCACATTGAATCGCTGTACTTTTCTGCAGCAGCCATGACTCAAGGTGTAACAACATGTTATCATACGACTTACTTCCAAAGGTTGTCACCTGGCCATCGAAATACTCAAGACTCCCAGTCTTTGGGACTTGTCCTCATCCTTTAAGGCATAGCTATTTAAAAGCACATTCACTATTCCTCTGAAATTTCTGGGGGAGATATGCCAGTCCAATCCCAGAAGAAAAATCCTGCTCAATCTCCACTGTGACAACCCACCCCCTGTTTTATCACATTATTAAAAAGTAACGGGCTTTGCTCAAACAATTAATTTAAAAACCAAGTTTGGCTCCTGAGGTGAGTCCTGGTCTACAATCCTTTTTCCTTGCCCATCTTTCTTCTGATTTCCACCATAGGGAGGAAAGACTGTTGCAACTTACCTGTCTTCAACACTGAAACACGGATTAGAGAGTAAAAACAATATAATTCTTTGTTCTGCCTGTTTTTGCTAACCTTTGAGAATCAGTAACACTGTGTTCCTCAGGACTGACAATATTCACCTGCCTCATGTTTCCCTGTGCCTGCTTTTGAGGTACGATCCACACCCGTAAAATGTGTTTGAGAGCCTGAAATAAAGAACAGCAGAGTGATCCACAGTAAGTGGCTTCCCTTTGGCATGAGGTCTGCTAACAACCCATCCTGAACAACTATTTCTCTTGGTTCATACAATTTATAAGAATTAAGTTGACCACCTCCATCAGAAATTTGAAAGCATACTAAATTAATGAATATTGCTGATAACCATGTGAAGCCCTTTAAACTAGCCAGAGATAGCAAACATTTATATAACACAGTTGCTTTCTACTACTTCTTAGACCACTTGCTTGCAAGGGCTGTCTAATCACATCTACTGCAGCAGTTATGCCACACCAGCAGCTGGATGTGGGACATTCCACAAACACTTTGAGAAGTTACTCTGGGCAAAATAATCTGTATGGAACCAATATTTCAGGAAGACTCTGGGCGGTAATTTGCCAGCAGAAATAACATCTTTCAGGTAAGAGGTACTACAATAGCTAGAGACACCTGGGCCCTATTTTGGCTGCAGGTTATATAGCACTGTATCCTAGGTGAAACTCTTGAAAAGCATTTCCATTGTAGCTGAGTAAATCCATCCTGTCCAGATTTAGTCATTAATAGCCTCAATCACTGTTTCAAGCTGTTGTAAGCATATTTGAACATTCTTTCCCATCCTATAGAATACAAGGTTTTATAAAGATTGATATTAAATAATTCTGATGAGTTCCTTGGATTGATAGAAAATGAGTATATTAAGTGGGTTTTCTGTAAGTCTTCTATATCCAAATCATTAAAACAATGTTATTTATTACACTTATAAGCATCATGGATCAAATCATCAGTACTAAAATCAAAGTTCTCCACTCTTCCACGTTTCTCATTAATTTCCTGTGTTTAAGGAAAGGAATGAAAACACCATCTGGTAACAGAAGTCATTTGCACAAGTTCAAAGACTGATACATAACTCATTAATAGGATTTGTCATACTTCTGTCAAAGTAACAAAAGTAAATCGTTTCTAGACTTCACTTGTATGCCACGCGAATGCTGAAATTCTGAACAAGTTGAATATTTAACACTTCCTACTCTATTATCCCCAGGAAAACGCTTCTGATGACAAACTTCTCTCACATAAAAAGGTAGTTTTGGAAAGTCATCCTAAAACTGCTCCAGGAGGAACCATGAACCACAGCCTGAGACTGAGCTTTGCCATCACGATGACCGAACAGAAGGTGTTCAGAAGACTGCAGCATCATGAATTCAAAACACTCATGGTAGTGCAGGGATATGATAATCTTCTGGGATGCCTGTGGTTTGCAAGGTGAAGCCTTATGCTGTAGCCTGCCAGAAATCCGGAGTCTGTTTGTGTATTTCACCCAGCAGAGAGACATAAAAGCCTGACGAGTTTCAGAGGGACACCGGAGCCAAACCCGGCTGCATCGCCACCCCAGCAGGATTTAGCCTGGCAGAACGACATTCCACTCCAGCCACTCGCCTTCTGCAATTATTAATCTCCAAAGGACTGATGCAGCTTGAAAGTTTTACAGAGCATTTATGAGCCTGAGGCCAGTGTACATGGTAAGGGGAGGGGGAATGAGGAGAGGAGCAGCAAGGTTCAGGGCAACAGCCCAGCCCTTACTCTGGTAAGACCCCAGGTGCTGTGGGCACCCAGCAACAAGGAAAAAGGTATTTTCAGCAAGCGACATGAACCTTTGCTTGGAAATTCCCCTTCTCTATTAACCTCTGGCTAACACAGGAGGTGACTGCCCACTTCAATCCCACACACCTCCCTCTAGCACAGAACTACAGAAATCCCTCCCTATTCCTCTGTTCTTTAATCCACCCAAGACCCTCTTAACTACTGGGTGGTCTGTTATTCTGCCCTGCTACCCTACATGTTCAAAGTTGTTTGGGTTTAGGTTTGCTGTGCCAATCGCCGGTGTCCCCCACACTGGACCTCTGTTTTCTGGGGTTTCCAGGCCCAGGAACAGCTTGTGGGAAGCTCAGCAGTTTCACCATCACATGTGTATTCTAAAGACCAGGCCTGGTATTAAGTATTCCTCCACCACTTCCCCCAAAACTGCACTAAACCAATGTGTATTCAGAGGGTTAGGCTCACCCCCATGCAGGCTAGATATTTAACTGGGGATTAAATAAGAAAGCAAACATCCACAGAAACGGGGCATTAGTTTCCCCACTCTAAAAGTACCCTGAGCCTGCTCCTCAAAAACGGTTCAATCTCTGTCTACCTTTGAATCTATTTTTATTTTCTATATAGCCACAGAAAAAAAAAAAAACAGAATGGAAATAAATAGAAATGTAAGCACGCACATTCACAGTCTATATCTATGTTAAGGTTATACCACTCAGAAACACTGATGGATCTGGTCTGCTGTATTAGCACTTGAAACAGATATGCTGATGCTGTCCAGAAAGAGCATATTGCAAGGGCCAGGGGTTTACCAGCAAGCAAAAAATCCCTGTACCAGTGCTCTGAAATCCACATTGTGGATGTTGCAGACATTAAACATGTAGGCATACACACATGCTGAGCTGTGATAGGGGAAAACGGCTTTTTATTTTAAAAAAAGAAAAAAAGAACCCCCAAACCAAACCCAAAAACCCCACCCAAAACCTTGGAGCTGCGAGGAAATAAATCCCAAACTTGAACAAGCCCCATAGTACAATGTTGTTCTTGTCATGAGCTCTGAAACAGCACCACAGCACAGAGTGTATGCATTGAAAAACAGCTGTTGGGTGACAGACTGCTAGCTGGGAAGTTTGAGTTGAGTGAAGTGGTTAACCCGCATCCCTTCCTCACTGATAAAGTGCTTTGATAAGCAGGCCATACTGGTGAAAGCTAGCAAAAAAAGCCAGGAGTGAGACTTTCAGGAATGAATGTAAGACTTGTTTTGTGGAAGCAACCTAAACCTCTTGCACAGCCTCCTTCAGTTGTATTTTACCCATCCATCCCCAGTTACTTTTAGTACACACTCCTGATTGCAGCAGAACCACTTCTTTGATATGTCAAAGCAATATCCTGTACATATGGGAAATAAAACCAGAAAACTGTTAAAAAGCCTCCCTTATTTTAATGTTTTATGAAAGCATTTTCTGCAATTCAAAATGTTACTAGTGGTGTAGCATTAAAAAAAGATCTGTATTGGAAAAAAAACATGACTGCAGTAACCACAAGTGAGAAACACATGGGCATATTTTTTTTAGTTTTTTATTAACAAAAAGTAATTCAAAGGCAAAAAAAAAAGATTTCTTGGGATTAATTTCTGAGCTTCAGCTGAGCACTTTTAGAAATAAAATTGTTAATTAAGCACAGATGTCATGCAGACATGTACAAAAAGCCTAGTCCCCTTTTTACAAATCTTACCTCAGAAATATGTCCATAAGTTGTACTTATTATTTAAAAAATCCACTAATAAAAGGTTTTTTTCTACATCATCTAATTTGTTTAAACAGTTCTTACACACACATAAATGTATATAAGGTTTCTATTCTTCCAATACAATAACATAAAGTTTCAGTTTAGGTAGAAGTAGGCATAGTCAAAACTCTCTCAAATGAATCATTACCTACATAATAGGGCTGAAAGCTTGCTGTAAAAGATATACACTGGCACACTCCAAATATTTTTCTTCCACAATGAGAAGTGTGGTGTCTCTACAGTTCTGGCACTCACTTCTTTCAAAAATAAATTGCCTAGCAATTGTTGCTTGACCCCAAAAGAACCACACTATTGCTTTAACTTAACATGTAGTTATTCATCTGGCTTTGCATTGACATGCATGTTAGCCTACATGTGGAGTGAGACATATTCCTAGATAAAACAATTAAAGCTTCTCCAGATGTATTCTCCTACAAAACCATTTAACTCCACATTGATTTTCTGCTCCTAATGCTGACTAGTCTACAGAGATAACAGTAATGCAAAATCAGCAGGAACTGTTTCAGAAAAAATTTAATAGTTCTGTGGATGTAAGTTTACAAGAAAATTCTTTTAAGTACTTTTTTCTTAGCATTTTGACATACCACTCTGATCAAACTGATGAGAAGTAATTTTTCTGTCTGCATTTAATCAAACAAACAAGTAATTTCTAAGTATCTACACTTAGAACAGTTGCAAAGGGATCTAAAGATTACCAGACAGGCAATACAGAAATACAGGTAGAATTCTGAAAGCCAATGAAGAATTGGTTAAAGGAAAAATCCTACTAGATACTCTCTTCACAATTATTAACTAACAACCATTTTTTGGTCGTATAAACCCTATTAATTTTTCAGGAAAGCTAAACAGAAGTGCAACCGAAGAGTAGAATAATATCTATCCTCCTTACACTTTAACTAAAAGCATATTCTAATGTTCAGAACTGAGGTATAGTGGAGAAGACAGCATGAGAACGACATTAAGGTCCTACTCCAGGTTGTTGTTTTCTTATGGAAACACAAAGGAAGGGTAAAGATACCTGTTGGTGTCAAAACCACTTTCCTGTAGGAACTCTGTTCTCCGGCCCCGGTGAGCTGGTTGCACCTTTTACCATAAAATACCATCGTGATTGCAGGTCCAAAACCAGAAGACAGACAATTTCCAATTTTTCTTACAAATGCAAATGCTCAGTACCTAGAAGCCTGCTAGAAGACCCACATTAGATCTCCCTTTGAGTCATCACAGTTCAAAGGCCAAGACATTGGACTGGTCTTAGATTTATAGGTTAGTCACAGCACATTATGGTTCAGAGAAATATTTCGGTATCTAGACCACAGAGAGTTACCAGGCACTTTAAAAGGAGAGCACAGAAAGCATGAATTTGGATCTTCAAGGATTAGATTCTGTTTGAAACACAGCCCTGAGGGCACATTAACACTGGAATGAAGCAGAGGTCACTCACAGATTTAAAAGGCAGTCCTGCAACCTAAGAGTAACAGTTAGGGTGACCAGCAAGGCACTCAACCAGATTTATGTCTTATTCCTATTGGACAGCATTCTTGCAAGAAATTTTTTTTCTTGGACAGCCAGTCACTTCTCTATCAAACTGATTCAGTTCCTTTCACACAGCTGGGAGTTGTGTGTGCTGCCAGAAAAAAAAGAGTTACCCCACATAGGCCTACTCTTTCTTAAAGATAAAATACAAGCACTCGCTGTATTATTAAAAACAAAAAGGAAGGAAATAACTCAGAAGTAAAGGACTACAAAAAATTCTAACTGCTGTGTCACCTGAGGATATTTTTAAAAAAACAGAAAACCACAGCAACAGAAAACAACTCACAAAACTGCAATGTCTGTCCTCTTCTCAGTGTAACTCCTACTAACATGAAATAAAACTGCATAAGAAAGGGTTAAGCAGAAATTGAATCTCTAAATATTTTGCCATCTTGCTATTCAATAAATTTTGAGGGATAAACCCATGAAGAAAGCAAGAATTCAGCTCTCAGAAAGGCTACATATTTCAGTAAAAATATAATCTGACAGCTATTTCAGCCGATATTGTATTCCACAAAAAACCAAGGCACAGTACGAAGCAGGTTTTCCATGATACTAGTGGAACACACATCTTTCAGCTTCTTTTGAAGTTAAAAGCTTTCACTGATGACAATATTATGCTTTATATATTTATGTATTTCACATAATATGTGTGAAACCTGCCCTCTACACATCATCCTGCAAGACAAGCTTCCCTGCCATCAGTCTGAGCTTTCTTCTTTGACAAAGACAAGATACTTGCCTACTTATTCTGACAAGAATAGATTCTACTGCTGCAGTAATTACAGAAGAAATAAGTAGTAAACAAAGTCCAAAAAAGATAGAATAAGGATTTTCGTCCATTTTCTCACAGCAGATTTATAACATGAAACTATTTTGCAGCCTAGCACATATTTAGATGGAATTAGAAACTATTTATTTTAAGAACAGTGTGCAGAGATTGTGTAAAAGCTCTAAAGACCTACCCAGACAGAGACACTTTTAACAAATTATGTGCCAGGATTGTGACATAACTGTTGGGATGTCCGCAGGGACTTTTGGAATTAAGAGAAAAAAATACCATATGCTCTTAACGAAAACATAAAATCAGCCAAGTTATGTGAAAAATGCAGTATCAAAGATACAGCTACATATAATTAAAATCTCAGTAAAATGAAATAACTGTAATTCTCACTTTGAAAAATGATCTTATCTAGTTCTTTCCTCTTGATCTTATGTGAAGGGAGCATACAGTGCAAAAGGAGCAATAGAAAGCTCATTCAGTTCATAAAGTAGACACAAATTGAATATATTAATTGTATCTTCTATTGAACTGCATACATAGCATACTCTGACAAGATACCATTATTATACTTAATTTCTTAACTTCATATTTAATTGCTGATTTTGACCTATTTTAAATTTAATTTTATGCACTGAATTTCATAGAAATTTGTCCCTTTTGGACAAATTAGAAGAAACTAGGACATCAGCAGAACCAAGATCTCCTCACTTCAAGAACATTTGATTCATGTGCCATATATAAAGTAACTTCATTGCCCACATTCTTTCTATGTCTTAAGCCAAACAATTAATGATTAAGCTCTTTGTCACATTCTTAATCCTTCATGTAGAACTAAGGGTCTGTGCATGTCCACATATAAAATTTCCACTGCATCAATACGTGACAATGATACTAATACAGGTTGGAAAGGACTTGTAATAGTTTAAAAGCAGGACTATCTTCTATCAGGTCAACCACAGCTTTGTCCTGGTATGTTCTGAATATCTCCAAGAACAGAGTACCTGTGTAACAGAGATAAATCTCATTTCATGTCTTTACAAGAACTGGAGAAAGATGCAAAAGTGAGCTGCAGCAAAAAGAAGAAAATATGTACTCACAAAATGAAAAGCCACCACTACTTTCAGTGATGCCAGGTCAGTTCCAAGACAATGACTACTGACTTTGCAGTCTCTTGAACATCAACACTTTTGGTCTTCTGAAAACATGTGCCTGTCAGAAATTTCTCTGAAACTTTAGAGCTCTGAGTCTAATAGACATTATGTCCAATACACTGTATTTAATCTGGGCTGAAAATGATATAAAAGCAATTGTTTTAAGCCATTTGCCACAGGAATAAATGTGTGCCAAGAAGCATGGGGGGGCGGGGGGGGG
>VXBX01006518.1:268149-353764 GCA_013400415.1 Scytalopus superciliaris | reverse complement strand
AGAAGGAGGCGTGGGGGTGGGGCGGAGGGGAATCTTAAATGTACTAACTTACTTTTATTACTCATGAGAAAAATAAATTTGAAGATTAATAATGCTGTTACAGCCTATCATAATTACCTACTTCATTATTCGATTCTAGATTCTGCAGGGTACTTAGACACCCAACTTCCATGGAAATGTAATTATTTTTATCAAATATGGTCTGTGCCCTGTCTCAGACTTGCCTCATATGTTCTACTGTCAGGTTCTGTCTTCAGCTGTTCTTTGTCAGACATTAACCATTTATGAAGTCAGTATTTTCCATATTTGCATCCTGCCTAAGGCTATGGGGTATTTTGCTTTGTTTTTCTCAAGTTTATATTAAGATATAGCTCACGTGTTCTGCAAAATTGAAGCTAAGAAAACTTTTTTTCTCCAGTGGTTTTAAAATTCAAAACTACAGCCATTTTAGAAAAGCTACACTGTCTACAGAATTGCAAGTAGCAGCAACACGGTATGACTAGCTGGGTTACAGGCCAGAAATGTGGATTTGCTGATCATACCAAAAGCCTATCCTTGCTGAGTTTTAAGACTTTCCAAATACTAGCACTTGCTTATAATTAACAAGCTTGAGTATTTTATTGGCCCATAAAAATACAGTTTCAAAATCTCATCGAATCAAACCCAAACTCAAGCAGACCTAAGTAACAGGTGACATTTGCCATCCAATGTGCCTGTTGAAGCCTGCAGAATTAATAGATTAGAGGAGGAATATCTAGTGTTAGTCTATATGAACAAGATTAATTTCTGTAATGACTGCTCTCTCACTCTTCCTATTCTGAATTCCTGTTTGTAACTATGTTCCTGAAACATTCAAACCTCCAAGAGATGGGAACCCATCCTTACGATTAATTGAAATTTTATTAGCAGAGGTGATGTCTCTCAGCATCCCACCACGAAATCACACCTTGGCATGATTATGAGGGATCAAACAGATGAGCTGAATACACCCAGAGCACGTGCACATCACCACCTCTCTGCACATAACAGCTTTCTCTTCCCCACATCCCTACTGCTGAGCAACTGACTACACAGGGGTGGTCTTTAAAGCACAGCATGCATGCAAACAGTTTCTACTCTGCCCACGTCACGATGCAGGTGCTTTTGCCCTGCACTCCATTAACATTCCCATTCAACCTTCAGCTCTCCAATAGCTGGTTGCTGCTGTTCTTCAGGAATTCCAGTATGACCTCCATCTTCCTTGCTCAGGTCACCAAAGGGCAATGCTGGACAGAGCGAGAGGGGGCAAAAATGTGGAGAACATTCTTGCCCTGGACTGGCAGTCAGGAATACAGTAGGAACTCAGATGCTGCATGAGGCAGGCTTAGGGCTGCTAGGAAAATAGCCGGGTAGGTTTTTCCCAACTTCTTGCTGCATGCCAGCACAATACAAAGGTTCTTTTGCCTTTTCTTTTTATTCTCCATACCGTAATTGATTTAAACCTCCCCAAACAATTACTATTACATAGAAAACAGCAACATGAAAAAGAATGAATCATCTTTCACAAAGTTTAAAATCAGTCAAAAGTGAAGAACTTCCTTGCTTACTACCCTTAATCTTCTTCAGTAATTAAAATCCTTCAATTTATATTACTCTAAAAAGTGCAATTCTGAAATTAAAAAAAGATGAGTAATTATCTCAATTAATATAACTTCCTGTTGGAGAAATACATACAAATAGATGAGCCACAGCCCTGAAATTATAATTTTTGGTAATGAAAACAGTTGTAGGATACCAGTTTACAGTGCCCCCTAATCCCTGTGCAGTTTAAAACTAACTTTATGTCACTGCAGGGAGATGCTTTTCCAGCAAACACTAACATGGATTGTTAGTACTGTGCCCAAACCATGAAGGGTTTTTCTCCTCCCTTTCTAAGGGAAATCCCAGTCAGAATCCTTTTGAAGGGAGAAAAAAACCCAAAACAAAACCAAAAATATAAAATAAATCAGTCTTATACCAGCCTTTAAATTCTGATACACGTCTCAGCTTAGGGGGAAGCATACTGCAAAGAGTATGAATTGCTTGGTTTTGTTACATTTGGAAAAATTCCAAGGATTAAAAAAAAAAAAAAAAAATAGAAGTAGTTTGAATGTGTAACAAAACTGATACCCAAGTCACACCCCAGATTACTGCTCTTACGCAATTGACATTGGCCAGAATCCATATAAAAACACACATATCCTGGCTTCCTGCTCTAAAATTTGCACTATTCCATTTCAAACCTGTGCTTTTATTCTTAAAGGCAGAGCAAGATTACCATACCAGAGTGAGAATACCTCTGCAGAAACTCAATATAGCATATTTGCAAAACTATCCTCTCTTTTTCACACCCAAAAAAGGTATTATTAAATTATACATCCAATGTAGTACTAGTAAAATGGTTATAAAATACAAATTTAAAAGTAGGGAGAAGAACACCAATAAATTCTACTTATTTTAATGGAATATTTGCAAAAAGCAGTACAAGTTGTCTGGCAGCTATGTTTATGATGCAGCTTTTAAAATCACACTTTTCAGATTATGGAATCTTTAATTACAAATATAAACTAACAAATCTTTCTAATCAAATGAGCAGTAAATAGAAGAGTCAGTCTACATGTTTGCTAACTTGTTGTCTATTACCTCAATTGAAACATACAATTTATGCTGATATCAGTGCATGGGGCTTTTGTACTGTCTCACAGACTTGTTTTTTGACAGCCAAGGAAGGGTTTTGAAAGATATCAGCCCTACTGCTTGAAATATAACCCTGCAACATGAGAAGGAAAGACGTTAACTCAACAACACGCTCAATCCATCGCACAAATTCATCTATTGCATTTCAGTTTACGTGACCTCTCAATCACTTTACAGAATATGACGTTTCTTTGCTGTGAACAGTAGTGGGTATAGTTAATAGCTATTAATTCAGAATCGTCTGTGTATCTGACTACTGTTTTCAAAATTACTGTGTGCTATATGCTGGAAAAATTAAGCATTTCCACAGATGAAAGCAACACAACTTGCAAGCATGCTGTGCATTGAAGCCATCATCCACCAACACTTTTAGTCTTCCCAAAAAATCATACTAAAGGGAACGATTATTCTTATTGGAAAACAAAAAAATTTGCTTCATGTAGAAGATTTTTAAAGCTCCCTTGGGAAATATAAACATGCTGAAAGGCCCAGAGATTTAAATATGTGACCACCAATGCCAGGCTTGAAAGACACTTTTATCACTTCTCTTTCTGCTCCTCCAGCATGGAGATGATCAGGGAAAGAGAACAACATTTCTATAAACAGCATAATATATTTATGGTGATATTCATATTTGTGGTTATACCCAGCTGATAAAGAATGCAGCAGTCATATGATAAAACATTTACAAAGCCTCATACCATAAAAAGATCAAATACAACAAGAAGATCAAAGATAGGAGGCCATCAGCTGATGGAGAATCTTCCTTTTGGCAGAAGGCCAGCTGTATTTTCTTTTCAATGTAAGAAACAAGCAAATAACCCCAACTCCATCCTGTCCTCAATGCACTTTTTAAAAAGGGCAAAGAATATGAAGGGAGAAAAAACCCAAAGTATTATTAAGTATATTTTTAGGGACTGGCAAATTTAAATATGAGACGGGCTTGTATCACCTATATTTGTTTGTTTCACATCTCTACAGCTTGTACTTTATAGCTTAGAAATCACAGCATGGCTTTTTCAAACACTGACAGTATAACAAACTAGATAACTAGATAATGATGCACAAGTTAGAGCAAAAAAACCCAGGTAAAGTTAATAGAGGATTTCTAGCATTAATACACTGAAATAGAAAGTTTCTCTAATAAAAACACTTTCAACATGTTGGTACTGCCACTTCTGGAGCCTCTTCAAACAACAGAGGAAAAAATAGCGCACAATCTGCAGTACCGATAGATAGGTGTAATTTCACTGAAAAATTAGTTTTAATTTGGTCACTCTGGAATTACACCGAAGTAACTGTGAATCAAAAAGTGACCCTGTGCACACGAACAACACACAGGCTCACCAAAACCAGCAACCTGTACTCTGCCAAGCTACTCATGGTCTTTGCTACTCAACTGAAGTAGTGAGAAAGGCCACAAGTAGCGCGCAAAGACTCATTTTTTTCATGTAAAATATCTTAATGTAATTATTAAACAGGTATTATATATTACTTCCCATCTAATCCTACTCCATGCTTTAGTGCTCATTGCATTTTGCATTTTCAATGTGGGATGCTAAAGGCTTAACTAGTTTGAGGAGGAATGGAAAACAATTTTTGAGGTTATAGCTTTAGTAGTGCCACAAAGTAGTAGCAGTCTGAATTAAAATAATAATGAATCCAGTCAAGCTATTTAGCAAATTTCAGCAAAATATATTTTGAGTTTTAGAACATATGCACATATGAATAGTCAGAAGTGTGCATATATGTACATCCAGATCACCCACTGAGTTTGTTACACACTTTAGAAGCACAACTTATACAGTTTAGTATTTATCCAGGTAGAACAAATACTTATCTTCTAAGACAACAGGAATTATTATTATCATCATTATTGTTGTTGTTACTGTCATCATCATGAACAATAACATATGCATAATTTTGAGAAAAAAACAGATCAATGAAACGTGCTGTTTCCTGTTTTCCCTGCATATCATGAACAACTTTAAAATTCAATAATTACCTGACCAGTTCTTGCCCTTCCCAATCTGCTTCCCTTAAAAGTCAACAACTTCTGTCACCTTAGTCTGTGCAAGCCTTCCCATATAGATACAATAGAGTTTAACAGCAAATCCATGTTCCATGTGTTACCAGAGGACACTCAATTCAGAGCCAGTAGCTGCAAAATTAAAAATCTTCCATGGTCAGAATTTGGGCAGAAGGTTGCCAAAGGGCTAGCAGGGAAATTCAGTTGGCATATGATGCCAAAAAGGACATGAGGAGTGCAACAAACTTCCATTCTGGCATGCTGGCAAACAAAAATTTCCCAGCACTTTCAGTGTAATAACCTATAACCCAGTACATAATGTTGCCTTTATGCATGCCTCACTCACAGGAATTTTTGCAGGTATAAAGCATAAGAAGTCCATTTCTAAGTCTCTCAGTGTACAACAATCACCTTATTGTCACTCAGCCCACTGTGCATTTTAAGTCTGATTTCACGTAGCAATCTTACTGCATGCTGTCATGTCTGGGTATGATCACTATGGCCTTTACACTGTTCCAGATCCTGCTTCAGGGATGACAGATCTTCCTCTTTCCACGTGTCCCCCTCCCTGGATAGCAGGACATTTAAATCCAGGCACCCTCACAGCAGAGTGATGGCATCATGAACTTTTCTTACACGTCCTGTGTGAGATGCAAGTCCTGGGCAGTGGTTTAGGCTGTTGAAAGGTATGGCTGGTTCACTTCAGTGCAGGTGTTTCAGAACTGATCCATCACATTTACAGGGCCAGACTCAGTGAAAAGCCAGTCACTTAAAATATTACAGTAAAATGTGCTTCCAGTCATCATTTCTAAAACGTTTTCTGCAAATTCTGCTGGGAATAATTTGAAAAGTATGTTTTATGCTCAGAATCAATAGGCCACCAGGTGATTTTAACTTTTCCTGGTTGGTTTGTTTTCTCTGCAAACGTTGTTTCTCCATTGGTCTAAGCTCTGCAGTTTGATGACAAGACAAACCAGACAAGGAAAAATGAACACAACAAAAATAGGACAGAAACAATATCTCAAAGTAAAATATAGAGAAATAGCTAACATTTCAGGGGGGTATTATGAAACAAAATTCCTTTTAAAGCTACTATTATCAAAGTATATGTTTCCTGGGTTTTTTTTAATCCAAGAGCAACAGAAAATAGTATCTTCAACTGCAAGACCAAAAACATTTAGGATGTGTTTTCTATAAAATTTAAGCATCTGAAAGTTTTAAAGTTAATT
The DNA here is from genome assembly GCA_013400415.1 of Scytalopus superciliaris. NCBI lineage: Eukaryota > Metazoa > Chordata > Aves > Passeriformes > Rhinocryptidae > Scytalopus > Scytalopus superciliaris. The sequence goes on along the minus strand of VXBX01006518.1, from coordinate 347,791 downwards.
TTGAAAGTAATCATACCCCAACTACAGCTTTTCTATTTAACCGAGCGGGATTTTCCCTTTGTTTTACTCAAATATATGAGTGAGAACATTTAATTTCAAATGCCCAAAGAGACTTCAGATTTCTCAGTGTTTCCTGCTTGCAGTTAATCACTGTTGAGGTTCATTTCAATCTACTGAAATAATAAACACCATAGTACATATTCTCTTTCAGTTCCAGCTATTCTGTTATCCAGGATTTAGAAGGGAAATTATTTTCTTGAGCCACATAGTGGTCTTATTCAATACTGTAAAGATCTGTGTGGCTGAATGCCTCTGTCCCTGAAATGTGGCTTCAAAGTTTTGAGATGTCAGACTTTTGAAATTATTAATTTTGACATTAATTTTGACATTATGCTTTGATCTGGAATGGACATTTTTCATAGCTGTCTCAGGAAAACACCATGGACATCCGTAACAGTGTCACTCTCACGCTTGCTCTGATATTTCCAGGAAGTACAGACACATTATTAGATATTCTTTAGAAAGTCCTCTGCTGAGAAGAAAATCAGGTTAAATTTATGAAGTGTCACATATATATTGAACAAAAAGTCTTGACCTTACCTTGGAGAAATTCACCAATTTCAAATTAATAGGAAATTTGCCACTGTGCGTGTTTGACTAGGAAATTTCATTTTCATTGTTCTCTTAACTCATAGTAATACTTATATGTAATTTACTATAAAATGCTTTGTGAAACAGTATATCATCTCCAAAAGAGTGCAAAATAGATGGATATTTTGATTACTTTAATTTTCTTGTTGTCAATATAAATTTTAATATACCAAAAAAATTTATTCTCAATAGATCTCTCCACCATTGTTATGATGGCCTTTTCAAGTCACCTCTCCTACCCAAAACATGCTGCCATAAATTAAATACATACACAGTCCTCATTGAAACAATTTGTAAAATAAATAATAGAAAACATATCCCAATTGTTTTTCATGCAATGCATTCTGGTCTGGGTTTAATACATTACCCTAGATTTAAGTCAGTAGCTTTTCCTGCATTCAACAAAATTGTGGGGTTTTGTACATTTTCAAATATGAAACCCGAAGTTTTAGTTCTCATGCTTTTTAATTCCAATTTATTACTTATCAGCATTGTATGCATTGCACAAAATCTTTAGACACATTTGTTGACACAGGGAAATAGATTTATATGAGCGTCTTGTACGTTGCTCTTCTCAGTGATCATCATATTAGTATGGTAACTTTAAATATTGATTTGATTGCTAACATATTCACCACACATATAACTATGCAGCATATGTACAATACTCCTAACATAGATCACATGGAAGAACAAACAGACATCCCAGCTGCTTCATTCTGCTACTTTATTTGTAAGTGCAAAAATGTTTGTTTTGAATTCAGCTTCGATGGCCATTTCCCCCCCATCCCACTTTATTCTGGTTTCCACCATGACTTATAATCAGCTGCTTCTTTTACCGAATTTATTTTATTGAAAGCCAGAAAAAATTCCTTACAGCAGCAATATGCTGAGATCTTTACCTGGCTTACAAAGCACACGGCTTAAAAAAACCAGGTTGCAATGGAATAAACCAAGTACAAACTTCTGCTACACCAGGTCTTTTCACAGGACACAGCATGCCCCAATTGCTTCCTTCCAACTCATTCCACACCACACCAATCCAAGTAACACAATAAATAATAAATACATTTAAATATATTTAATAAAATAATAAACAATAAATAATCATACAAGGGCAGCACACAGCAGCTGCCTTAAGAAATGCAACTTAAGTTCAAGCACTGGCTTATTACATGGTAATTCATTCATCTGCCTAGTTCATTGCAAGGAAGAGTTATAAAAGAAAATACATAAGGCAAAGGTAATCAAGAGAGAGGAGTGCCAGATGCAGTTATTCGTGGTGTTCATCCTGCAATGCATTTGGAGTGTCCCCCTATTCTGTGGATTCTAATAACAGTAAATGCTAACAGAACAGTATTAAGAGCAGCAGAGCAACAGTGAAACAAACCCCATGTTTTAAACATTATGTTAGATTTAAAATCTAGGTGAAGCACTTTTCAGGCATTACAGCATCATTAAATTTAAAAGCTGTAGTCTCTGCTAACAGATTACTGAATTTAGTTTGAATGAGTCACAACGTTATACAGTTTTGAAAAGCTTTGTAGTCAGCTTCTGACTGTTAATCTTCGGCAATCTCAGCATATTCTGTGAGTCTGTGATTCTGTGAAATTTATCTTGAAAGAAAAATATCAACATATACACCAAGCTAAGGTCCAGATATTTGAAAATATTCAGGAATCTAGCAACAGAAATTTCATAACTAAAATACCTGCTCTGAACTCTTAGACAAACAGGATTTTTTTAAATAGTTTAGAGTGACTATTCTGAAAGTATCAAAAATCCAATGCAAGCTAGGCTGCAATTGTGGAAAACAAGCTACATAAAACAACAGTAAAAATGGATTACAAAGGGGTTAGACAATTTCACAGAAGAGAAATTTGTTAATGGCAACTCAAATAAACAGTCTGGACATCACATTTGGTTTGTGAAATCAGCAATTCACTTGTTGGCAACTTCTTAATTCAGCGACCTGCCTACCTGAGACCACTTTCCAATTTTTGCTATCTCAGTAATGTATTATTTATTTCAAGCTGCAGATAAAGTAATTCATCCCAAACTCTGGATTAAGTCCACAGTATCAACATTACACAAGTGTTTGGTCTTGACATTCACAGATCCAGGAGAGACCAGGTTTCCTGTTTCTCTGTTCCTGTCTGCTTCCTGTAACACAAATCAAAGTTTCTGGTTTGCCTTGCCTACTCAGGACTTTTACTTAACTCTCAGAAAACTGGGTTCTTGCTGTCAAATTACAATATTTACCTTTTTTCTGTTTGCAATTGAGAAATTGAAGAGGTTAAGTTCATCCAGAAATCCTCTGCAGTCTTAGAGGAGTTCAATATCCACCTGAATCTTCAGGCTGCCCCTCGCTGGCCACTCTGCTCCAATATCTGAGTTGATTTTTTTCTTTAAATCTGCTTCTCATGTTTATAATATTATGACATAGCCTAACACAACCTGAACACGAGGCATCCTGAGTAGGTCATTTAACATCTCCCTAACACCACTGAACTAAAATTTCAGGTTTTTTTTTCATTTTAACAGAAAACTACCCAGAATTTCAAAATACTGAGAATTATCCAGGTAATCCTTTGCTTTATGCCATTTTGAGAGAAGTTGTGGATGTTCCATTGCTGAAAGTGTTCCAGGCCAGGTTAGATGGGGCTCTAAGCAGCCTGGTCTAGTGAAAGGTGCCCCTGCCCATGGCAGAGAGGTTGGAACTACATGATCTTTAAGGTCCTTTCCAATTCAAACCATTCTGTGTGTTTTCTCTGCCTGAGAACTTGAGGTTATTAACCAAATGGGGACAATGCTTAATGTAGTACTAGAACAAGGAACATAAGAGCCCAGCCCTAGTACGGGCATAGACATTTTTATTCACATGAAATTGAGGTTCACCATAAGTTCCTGGAGTACTTTTGACAGACATGCTGAAACCCCATGGCACACAGGCAGGGGCTGCAGTCCATATTCCACAGTGGGCACTTGGGCAAGCCTAAAGGTGTGTCAATGTATGTCAATGAGTGCCACAGAAGCAGGATTTTTGGCTGTACTGGAGTCCCGTGGAGGTGCAGCTGACTCTGTGCTCAGGGAAAACCAAATAAACTGGGCCCTTACTTTCGACATTCCTGCCTTACAGAAGGTCTTACCTTTGATATGCCTTTTCAATCATGATACACCATAGAAAATACTAACACCAACAGCCTTAAGAATTTAAAAACCATAATGCATAAAAATAACCACGGCACTTCCTTAATCATCTAGTGGCCACCAATTCTTTCCTACTTACCCCTTTATAAATGTGACACCAAGGCTTGTTTTCTGGTGGGATACTCTTGCACAGAGATAAACTTGCATTCTGACAGTACCAAAACCAAAACCAGCTGCCCACCTCCAACAAACAGAGAAGAAAACTCCAAATATTTAGCAAACAAAATGTTTAAGTTGCAGAATTTAAACTCCCTACCCCACTATCAGACTGCAGTTTTAGAGGGACAGTTTCAATAAATGTCGCTGAAGAAAACAGAATTTAAATATTTTATTTACGGCTGTATATTCCAAACTAAGTGTGAAAGGAAAAAACAAGCATGCACACCTAAATATAATGGGTAATTTACTGTGGAAAAAAAAAACATACAAAGGGAAAGCTTTTTTAACTCCTGTTGTACAGTTTGTTTCAGAAACATGTTAACAATGTAGGAAAAAAGCCCTTGATGCCACTTATAAGGCTAACTCTCGCAGGCATGTTCCAAGTCCAATAAAGAAGGTTAATGCTACAATGGCAGTGAGAAACATGCAAGTCAAAACACAATCTGGAAGGAACAAAGCGCCCCATACAACCCAAATTTCAGCAGCACTAAATAATATCCCACCTGTCAGTATGTCAAATAGCTTGGCATGTTTCCACTACAAGACAAAAGTCACTTTTGTTTGTATGTCAAATGTGCTCTGAGTGGAAGGGGGGAAGGAAAAAAAAAAAAAAAAGGGAAAAGCTTTTGGAGAGTAGAGACAGTTCTGAGAGGCTAAAAAAAGGCGCTGATAAATAACAATCATGCTTACCACTTTTGTGTTTATGTTCCAAAATAGCATTTTTGTCAGCCAGATGATACAAATACAGTTCCAAACACACATAATGAACAAATTAAGGCATCACTAATGCATGGAAGATAACCTAGGGTGGAAGATACCCTGCAACTTAAAAAAAAATTATCTGCAATTTACAAAGGGGATCTAAACAGAAATGCTTGCTAGTACCTTGTTTTCCATTTCTCAGGATTCTTTTTGTGTGCTCATTTATGTTTTTCCTACAATCAGTAGACAGGGGAAGGACAGAAAGAAGATGGAAACACGATTTAGTGTTGCCTTTTGATTGCCTGATATAATTTCACAAAATAAACTGATTTTTAACTTTTGCTTTCATTTAAATAATCTGTTCCATTTATTTTAAATGCAAACACTGACCTTGGATGCTGACAGAGCAGATCACTTTCATCTCAATATAAGATGTGCCTTACTAAGGAAGCTGGTGATCTGTCACTGGTTTGAAAACCCTTTGTTTATTATAGTGTTTTATCAGTAATAATAATTGTTTTATCCCAGAACATAGACTGTCAGACTACTTGGTTCAGGACAAGAAAGATCAGACTTGGAAAATGTAAATGGAAAGATAGATGGCAATATTTTAGCATTCCATCCCTGGATGTCAAAGAATTTTACAGCTGTGAATTATAAGCTTCATCATGGAAGACAAGTAATATTTAATAATGAGAGCTGTTCCTAATAAGAAAACAGAAGCAGATCCTGTCCCAGATTCATGGCATTAGTTTACAGTACAAATGAAAAAAATCTAACCAAACAAACAAGACCCAAAACCAACAACAACAATGAAAAGAAACAGAAAAACCCAAACAAACAAAACCGAACAAACAAAAACACCCCACCCCACAACACCCAAAAAGCCAACAACAAAAAAAGACCCACAGGAAAACACGTAAGAAAATTTAAAATTACAAGAAAGTATTTTAAGTTACCTACATTTTATTAAATGTAGATTATCCTTGAATAACTAAGAATTCCGGTGTTTCTGCCCCTCCTTTATCTCAGCCATAAGTTTCCCTAAGAGGCTGAGGGAGTTTGCAGTTTTGGCTGAGCCTGGAACCCGCCCTGCCCAAGCAGACTGCAAGACCCAGAGAAGCCCTTGCTCACACCTACAGAGCTCCTGCTACACATAAGGCTGTAAAAAGTGCAGTGCAAGCAGGTTTGTAGAGCAGCTTAAGCAGTAAGAGGGACATCTCTTGCCTTTGAAGTTGCTACCCTAAATTGTCCTTAATCTGGCCTACTGATTCCATAAATTCATCATGGAAATACAATCCAGAATCTTACTCAGCAAGAGCTGTAGGCATTAAGCAGCTCCATAAATACACTAACTGGCATGATCAAATCCATTCTCTTTCCAGACACCTACTTTAATTCTTAGATTGACTTTCCTTTCTCAAAGATTGCTCTAAGAATTTTAGGTAACATTTCCTACTGCTGTTTGAATTACTTTTTGGTTGTTTTCAATAGTGGGATCAAGACTCAGAGTGTGAGATTCACAGAAAAATATCACCTTATCATTTGTGGAAATCAAAAAATACAAAAATACCTAACGAAATGCACTATGGGTTACTGGCTTCATTCAATATGAAACTAGACAGACCTGTGACATAGTTTAATATTACCTCAAATTGAGCTGTGTTAAAGATAAAAATGCAGTAAAAAAGTACAGAATCATAGATCTCTAAGTAAGAGGATAGCCATTCACAGGAAAATGTCAACTTAAAAGAAGACATTACTTGCAAAGTAACTGGGCAGCTTTGGCAAATACTTAAAGCAGCTCTACCTAGACACTGGAGACTGTAAAACACGACTCATAATATATTACATAATAGCATGCAAGAAGCATGGGTTCAATAATAGTGCTCACCTTTCAGCTGGATATTTTTCCTAGAATATTTCCAGAACATTTTCAACCATTTTCACTTATGGAAGCAACTGAGCAACAAATACCCAAGATCATGATTATTTCCCATGAAAAGGAGGCATGGGGAAGTCAAGAGGACAGTTATATTCAGTGGTAACCACCAAATGACCATTCAAGGTGCTTTCACGTACTTACAAAAAAAGCTAAAAAAAAATGCTGTATATGAATTCGTTTAGAAGTCAGGCTCAAAAGCAAAGCCAACATTGTTTGACCCAGTCATTGCTGCATAGGAGCTAACTTATGGTTGTTTATTTTTCTTATTTTTATTATTGTTCTTTAAGATCAGTAAGCAACTCACTCATATCACTAAACTAGATGAAAGATGTCAGGAGTGAGATTATCCATTGCCTTATAAAAGAAGTCAAAGCATTTAGACCATTCCAAAAGAAAACTACAAAGATTTAGAAGATATGACAGACTGATAAAAAATACTTCATGTCCAGAAGGGTTGTCTTTGTGAAATTAATCTCACATCATGAAGGTCTCAAGCACAAGGTAAGTTCGGCTGTTCTGGAATTGAGACTTCAAAGCAACAGAAACTTCTATGGTAAAACACAACTAAATTGGGTTGGTTTTTTTTTTTTTTTTTTGCTTTTTATAAATGAACTATCACATATTTATTTGCATAGTTTCTCTTATGTAAGCACATACTCATTAATTAGAAGGATCCTAAATCAACCAAGTTGTGGTCATCACAGGAGATCACGCTTTTAAAAAAAATAAAAAGACCAAACAAAGCCCTAAAAGCAGTAACATATTGACACCCTTGCTGAGTCAGAAGGCAGACTAATAGGCAGTATAGTGTAAAAATACTTCAAAACTGCTATTTTGAAGCATGTTAATTTTTCTGTACCTATATGGAGCCAGAAATTCACTGCATAGAAAAAGGAGCAAGTGAAATCCCCAGCCCTACAAAGGTCATTGCAAAGGAGCATGGTGGGAAGGAGGAGAGAGCTCATAAAATGCAAGGTTTAAGGAATGACACTGGAACACATCCAAGATAAATCTCCATTCCATTTCATAATTTTGGGGAGAAGCAGCAGGTTCTTCACACCGCATGGAGTAAGATCGCAAAACGCCAAGAACAACAGGCATAATTCTTTCAAGATCATTTCATACGGATTTCGCAAACGAAAACAGATTGAAATATCAGGGAAAAAAAATTGCTGAAGAGAACAAAATTTTCACATTTCTCCTTTCTCATCACCAAGCTGAATCTACTTTCCCCCACTCAACCCTTCCAGAGGACCAGGAGAAAAGCCAACAAGTGAATACCCAACTACCTCAGCTAGGTGAAAAACCAAACAGTTCACTGGCTGTCTTTTTAATATTTTATATGAGCCTTTCCAAGATTTTATTGGTTCTCTTTATGTACTTTTACTATCAGAGGCTCACTGATCTTGGGATATTACCTAACAGTTGTGGTTTTACATCACAATGTTTATGTTAGGCTGTCAGTGCACAAAGAAAATGAACACAGCTTCCACCTGCAGTTCCCGCTGTTAACTTATGCACATGGCATACCTGTGCAGGATTCATGGAAAAAACCTTCCCATGAGGGTATTCCTGCCCATACGTTGTGCTATCAGATGGCTGGAGAGCCAACCAGGCTGCTACAGCCCCGAGGAGGTCTGGATGAAGCCTTTCCTACATCCAGAAGGAGAAGCAACCGTCTCCCACTGCCACCTGTGGTGATAAATTAACTTCTGCCTACACCACACAGAAATTCTGCACCACCCACAGAAGAACAATTGACCATTATGTCCTCAAAGAAACAATCAAAATACCCCAAACCACTCAGCAATAAGTATATTAGAACAGTACAGATGAAACTGCTCTTCCTTGGTTTTACAACATCATTTCCAGGAAGAGCTATATACTGTCAGATCCCCTGAGTTTTATGCCTTTTCTTAGAATTCCAGCTCAGGGCAGAGAGACCCTAAAAACTCACTAGAAATCTGTTACTAAAAGTCTTCAAAGTTTTAGTCAGTTATAGTTATGATTTCTCCCATACACCCCAATTTTGTATGCTTGTGATTTTCAAAGTCTGTCTTCAGTTTTAAGTCAGATTCATGATGTTCAACTGTCCATACAATTAAAGGCTAATATATACAAAGGATCAGAAAATGGAAGCAGCTAACCAGTCTGACACAAGTTTGGTTGCAGCTTTGCTACTAAATTATATTGCTTTCTTCCCTGAAAATTAATTAAGAAAAAGGAAATCTATTTTTCAGAAGAGCAGTACTACATCATTGAAGATGTCAAGAAATCTACTTTCATGAGATTCTTTCTTTGATTCTTCAAGATAGAATTTCATGACTTAGCAGCTGTGACTGTCAAAACAAGTACATGTCTGTCTTCATTTTTTCTTGGTCTAGAAAGGTCAATGCTTCCTTCTGAGACCATACACTATCTTACAATATACAAAAACAACCTTAGCAAGCAAATGGAAGTCAGCTGAGAAGTATGATAGGCTAATACAGTCTAATGAACATTCATTTTGAAAAAAAAAACAAAAACTTTACTTGTAATACAAATTGTTTGATAAAGTTTAATTAGCACCAGAGGTGTGACCACAGCTAATTTTTTCATGTTAATAAAAGCTCTCAAGTTTTTTCTGACAAGACACACCTTTTCAGCTAGTCTCAGTTGTTTTTGAGAATCAGGGGAAACTCAACAGGTGTTTTTTTGCATAAAAGAGGGAGGGAAAAACATACTTGAAGAGATTAAAATTTAATTCTTAGCATTTTTTGGCAACAAATGAAACATATTTGTCATGTACCTGTGTACATAGCAGTCAATTTAAAAGCAGGTACAATAACATATAGAAAAAAAGATGTTCCAGTAGTAAAGAACTGAGTTAGACTGCACATAGAGTGTGTGTTCAGAGTTCAGCAGATCTCTCTGAAACATTATTTCTCCCTAACATTACAGTGAGCACAGTAACACCTCGATCTGACAAAAATCAGAGGGGTTATCTATGACAGTCTGCAGAAGAACATTACTGAAACACCTCAGAACCAGAAGATGATTAGTCATCCTTACTCCATCTCAAAACTGTCTTGAGTAAATAAGGGGTAAATGCAAAAGAATGGGGAGACAGATTATTGCATTTTAAACACGCTGTTCTTGGAGTCTCACAATAAAAAGAAGGGATTCTTTCTTTATAAAATCAGAAAAATATCATGCCTGCATGATTTCAAGCCTGCACAGAGGCTTTCTAAGAAAGGACACAATAGACTAAGGTCTTACATGCCAGAAGAAAAAACTACAATGGGTGAAACCATATGATTGAGTAGCTGGATTGGTAATACCAGAAAAACTACTTCAAGGTATGCATAATAGATAGGCCAAATTCTAGTAGCCCCAGGAGGATACTTACCAAGCAGAACTGGGCCACTTCCCCTATGTGAGCACACTGGCTTAGCTGGTTACATTTTCTGTTTTAAACAGAGCTACAAGAAAAGTTGGTATGGGGTAAGACTAGAACCACAAGCAGTTCCACCCAAGTATGGCAGAAACAAGGTGTCTATGCTAGCTGATAAATGCATCTGAACGTATATATGAAAAACACCTCTAAAACATGGGAACATTTTGCATGACATTGAAATGATGACCAATGTTCTCTAGCAGAAAGCTTTTTTTCCCTCAGTGGACAGAATGTCTCCTGAAAATGCACCGCCAGTGCTGTTGAAACCACCTCAAAAGAGACATGACTTTGCTTCTGGTTGCATCTGTTCTGCAGATGTGGCACTGCTACCTTTTAACCATCCTTAAGGTATAGGCAACAGCCTATGGATACCACAGTGTGAAATCCATCTTGTCCCACACGTTTTAATACCAGCTAACCATATGCTTCAACATTCTTGCTTTATCTCAGTGAGATGTGAACTTGAGTGACAGGCTAGGACTATATAAAAGCTTATAAACACATTGGTTTTCTCTTCATCACGTCCTTTCGCTCTTCCTGTATCTCCATCCTCTGAGAACAAAAGGCATGGAAGAGGAAGAAAACTATTGTTAACAGAAGTTACTCCTTAAGGGAAAAGTAAAGAAAGGCAAGGGAATGAATACAGTGAGGAGATACTATTAGAGCACTGCATGTACCTAATCAGACCAGCATTAATTGGGGTTGTATGACAGACTCAGAATGGCTGTTACTTTCAAGCACCATCAAGAAACACTTTGTCACATGGCAAATTTACTCTTTTCCAGATGTTAAGATGGAAACCTCTTTACAACATCTCTAAACATGCATAACTTTCACTTTGCACATTAAAGGCAGTTTTAATGCAGCATCTGCTGTATTAATAGTAAAATCATACTTGTCTAAACACAACAGTTTTGGCTGATGCCTCAGTATCATTTTGTTCTGTTAAGAAGCTTATATGTTCCTGTTCATCTGCCGTGATCCAAAATACCTGCCAGACACTTTTCTTATTCTCTTAGTTATATTTTTTTTCCATGAATGAACTCACATTTCAAGGTGATGTTTTGTTTTTAAATCACAAGCATAAAATTGTTTTAAATTTCCCACATCTCCCTTTACATACACAGAGGTTCTCTTTACTCCCTCATCTCATATATATAATTTGGCAGGTGAGGGAGAGGAGTGTTTGTTTGGGTTTTTTTTTTTTCAGTTGGCTGGTTGGTTTTTACTTTTCCCATGCATCTGTTGTGGTTTTACTTGAAGTGCCAAACATTTGAGTAAATTGTGGAGCAGATCATTAGTAGTGTTACAAGCTTACTGCTTACTTGTAGATAGAAAAAACCAAAAAGTAACCTGACATGAATTGAGTAACAGCAGAAGACCTAAAAAAGCATTTTTCTAACAAAAAGGTGCATGTGCTCATCTATTGTATTTTCTTCATACCAGCTTGGTCTTTAAACAGCAAGCAATGTTTTGTTGTTTTGATTTTTGCAGCTGAATGAATTGTACTAATGGCTTCTGACAAAATAGAAAGCTCAGGGGAGGAACTAAAGTCCTAATTAATATAATCATAATTAACTGGCACTTTATATCTTAAGGGATTATAACAGGTCATTATATTTGATTAAATACAAAGGACAATACAAAAACTATGATTAAGCTTTCACATTTACTGGTGAAAAACCAAAGTTTTAATGCTTTACAATTTAGGATAACCATATAATATTGTGTGTTACAGTTAAAAGAGAGATCACTGGAGTGGAAAAAGCTCTTAATTACATCTTCATGAAATGAACCTGAATGACAACGCAGTTGGTGAAGCTTATTATATATATATTGAATTAATTCCCTAGCGCTTTGCTTTTCACACCCTGGTTTATAGGTCTCTGATGATCCACAAGCTCAAAGCTAATGGTCTACAGGATCAGATCTCACTTAAGTGTTTTTAATTAAAAACTCAGCAGAAATACACACAGTCCTCCATTGAAAAGGCAAAGGGTTAACAGTGGCCCATTGGTACAAAATACATGGGAACCACTGTCCCAGCATGATGTCAAAGGGTTCCATGAAAAAATAAACATGAGTAGAAATTTCACCTAGAAGACTGACATCAGGGTCTTAGTCACTTGAATTTTCAGGAAGGTTTGGGCTTTATAGCAGATATCTAGGAACTGCTTTTCCAAGGCATCTTAACAATAGTAACAATTGTTTCTTGTACATTAGACTAATGGTTGGATACTGTCAATGCCACTTCAGTTCCAGTGGAAGATGGGATCAGTAACCAGCCAGGTATGTGTGAAAAGCTGTGCTGCTCATTATTGGCCACCCCAAAAACCCACATGAAACTAAGGGTGCTCATTCACAGCAAACCCCTTGCAGGCAGAGAAAAATGAACCAACAAGCAGCAAGCTACAGCTCTCTGTTCATCACAAAATTTCCAAAGTAATCAGATTATAATGGAGAGATTTAGGGCATTAATTTTAAAACAGCCTCCAGTTTGCTTACACAGGTATATAACAGAAAAATGTTTGCTCATCCATTTACTAAATCCACCTCAGATGACTTGCTAGAACAACATTTTGCCTGCAGTATTCATATACCTTTATCTTGGTGTCAAAGCCAGGGAAAACCTTTAAAAACTCCCCCTTGTTCACAGAGATTCATAACAACAATTCCTTCTTTTAGAAGTCTACAGTAAGAGAACTGTCACAGGAACAGATAGTAATGATCCAGTCCACTTTTCTATTAATAGCAAAAAAAAAAAAGGGTAAATTGAGTAAATCAGGAGCTGTGACTTTTTGCAGTCATTTTTAAGCTTCTTTTTGCCACTTAAAAATAAACAAAATCACTTCAAAAACCCACAAAAAAAAAAGAAAAAAAAAGAAAAAAGCCTCCAAACAGTACTGCAACTCTACAGTCCTGCAATTCAGCTCCCTATTGCTCAATTAAAACCTGCCTTCAGATTTAAAAACAGTTTTCTACCTTAAAGTTTCAGGCAACGAGCTACCAAGTGCCAAACCATTCTACTGAACCTTTGAGCAATGAGTCTTGTTCTTAGCCAAAACAAGGAGACAAATCCTGCCACTAGAACTGTATTCAAGGGTCTTTCTAGCCACAGACTTTGCATTTAGCTACACTTCTGCCAAAGAATGAATTAAAATGTGTTAATTCATCTGCGGAAGCTTGATATTGCAGTAGCTCTTCCATAGGTTAGGAGAATGGAAACCAGAGACCCTTATCCTGTTGGGTCAGTCCTCTTGTGGGATCTATTCTTGCGCTGATTCGTTGAATCCAATCGTGGCATTAGGCAGCTACCCTATTCCAAACCTCAGGCTGCAGCCACACCATTCTCGACACTCTCATCCCAAAGCAGTAACAACCCTCAACACTACCAGCAACACCAGGCAGTATCTTCTCAGGAAAATACTATGGCTAAGTCCCAGATGGGCTGAAAGCAGGTTCCTAACACAAGCTCTAGTGGATTTAGAACTTCCAACAGGAGGAACAAAGGGAGTTTTGGTTGCAGTGGCAGTCCAGGAAACCAACTCAGGTCTTGCTAAAGACAAGTTTGTTCTTTGCCAGATCAGTAGTGAGTACAGAGGTTGGGAAGTGCTGGTACACCTTCTATCTCAGCTACATCTTCCCACATCCAACTGGAATGAGATGGCAAGCAGCTCCAGGAACTTCAAAAACCTTCCTTGCACTTCAGCATGGCACAGAATGGATTCGTGACATTGTAAAAAAAACAGCTTATTTTAAACTTGAGTTTTGGAGCATGAAGTAGCTGCTCATAAATGTGTGCACATAATACAGCCAATATTTTTTAACTGGAAGTTCCTATCTTTAGGAAGTATCAGCTTTTCCAACTCTGGGAACAATTGTCAGGGTCTGTTTTAACTCATTTAGTTACCCAGAATACCAAAATCCTTCATTATTCATGAAAAAGGACTTTTTTTTCCTTTCTTTGTTGATGACCCAATCACCTCCAATATATTTTAAGGTATAAGAAAACATGTTAACATTTAGGCAAGACCAGTACAACAATATCACATTTTCATAAGCCAAGAGCTGCCTACACATTGCTCTAGTGAGCAGTTTATTTGGAATAAAGTATTTTACCACGTCATTGTTACTGACAAATAATGAGGAAAGAAGCCCTCGAAGACTGTCCAAGAATCTTAAGAGAAAATGTTAAGAGAAACAAAAATAACCTTACCCCCAGAAAAAAACCAAAACAACCAGAGGCTTTGTCCTTCGAAGTGTGAACCAACTTTTATAGATGTAAAGCAATTGCTTCCATATTGCAAACACAAGAACCAATGAAAAAAAAATCAGTCTATTTGTACACACCATAAATCAGTAAAGAAAAAAAACCAAAACAAACAAAACAAAAACAAACAAACAAAAAAAAACAAAGAAAAAAAACCAACAGAAAGACAGGACTTATATTTTGAACCACAAAGATTTTAACAAGTGAGCATTGCACCACCCTGAGTATAGAACCTTGGCTTCCTCTCCCTTCCCAACAGACAACAGTAAGGGAAGAGTTAAAACCCAGGACTGCTGCTTTTAGCCTGGTATTTTAGCCATTAGAATATGTTCTCTACTAATCTCCTTTTTGTTCCTAAATATCTTTTTTCAACAGTGTTGATTGCTCCAAGGTTCCTATCTGCAGAACTCCAATGAAATTACAAGTAGTATTTAAGCTTAAGGTTGAATTATCAAGTATTTTCAGGATATAGAAAGCAGGAAACAGCAACACATTATGTAATACAGCCATTATATACTGCCATAATAAATATTTAGAAATTCCAAGACTCTCTAAAGAAGCCTTTTGTGCACAGTATCAGCATTCATCCCTTCAGGGTGTAACATGCAGACTGCTTCTCCACAGGGAGTTTTATCTTATTTCATTTTTGTACTGCATTCCACCTCTATGTTGCCAACCAAATTGTTTCCTGTTTTATTGTACAGAAGACCAAGAAAATGTTTAGTAGTCACTATCTGCTTTTAATGCATACTGATGAAATTCCCTAGGACATCTAACATATCTGCTGTTATTTAACTGTAGGAAATCAACAGGGTCACAAAAAATGCAAAATATTGTATTTTTACACCTAAATTTTGTGCCTAATACTTAAAAATATTTTAGTATCTACTAGAATTGCTTAATTTTCACAGTAAAAACTTCACACATGTTTTTATGGGTATCAAATGCTTTGCTCACTTAAGAAGGGGCAGTCACTTAATTCAGAAGTATTTTTTAATTTCATTTTTCAAGAACAGCATTGAAGCCTTGGCTATAATACAGCAATACATTACTATTATGAATTCTGGCACAATATTCCCCTTTGGAAAAGGGGTTGTTTCCCTAACTGGATATCATGAAGAGCAAGTTAGGAATTTTTCTAAAAATTTCTAAAATAAACTCATATAAAAATACACATTTCTTAATGTCTCTATTCTCACTTATAAGACACCAAATATGAGACAGAAGTGTATTAAAAAAAAACCCTAAGTCTGACTATAATAAACTGAGTTACAGAGGTTTCCCACATCCCAACACAGTTCACTAGACCAACTAGAGTGCAACATATTAACTCATGAAATTTGCAATATCAATGTCATCCAAACCCAATGACCAAGAAAGCCTTAATGGCCATAAGTTGTGGTTTTGATATGTATGATTCACAAATAACCTAGAATTAAAACAAGAACCTTTAACTCAACAACATATTAGTCAGCATGTTACAAGCTCATGCCTACTCTGCATTAGAAATGTTTACAGCAAAAGTGTTATTTTTATGCCTGTGCTTGTGAGAAGAGTCACTACCATCTTCACTGCTTGAATTAGCAATGATTATTGGTACAGTAAATTAAACAATGCCACAGCCTAAGAAAACAAGTAGTGTTTTGGTTTCTATTCAAGACACATATACCAGTTCTCCTACTGACCCTGCAGTGAGAGAAGCAGGGAGAAATCACCCTTCCCTCTTCCTGTCAAAGCAACCAGGCTCTGGCTACGATCAGAGACACATCAGGTGGAACACTGACCTAACTAGATACAACAAGTACTGTATGCACCTGTTACACAAATCAAGATGCATGCTATTCTCTCAGGGAAAAAGAAAACCAAACACTTCAACAAAGAATTTGGAGCAATTAAAAAAAAAAAAAACAAACAAAAAAACCCCAAAAAACAGACAACAAAATCCATTTAAAACAACAAAAAACAACCCCCCAAAAAACCAGCAATCCCCATGAGCTTGGGGTACAGCCACACCATGACTGAAGCGTCCTATTAATAGTGTGTGACACAGTAAAAACAGTTATCACATTGCAAAGTCTGAATTATTCCCACAGAACACAACACTTGAAAAAGCCTAAAGCATTTATTTTTCCAGAGCGGTTTTATAAACATAACCTAGTCATTAGAATATGCAAGTGTACTTTCTAAAGTGACCCATGCAACACTTATTAAGACTAAATGGCTGTAACATGTACATTCTGGCAGGGAAGCACAGGCACTTCTGAGACCAGCCCACCTTTGAACCTCTTCACTGTAGCTCATGCTTTGAAGTAGGAAACCATAAATGGAGGTTGTTGCTTGCTTCACTTCACATACAAGATGAAAGGTCCTTACAAAAATGCCACAACAACAGATCTTACATGAAACACAGCAAGTAACACGGAGGAGCTACAGCTCTTGTCACATGGGACTCCATATCTGTGCCAGCAGCTCAGTCCAAAAGGGTCAATGCAACACACCATCCTACCTTGCTGACACAGTGAAAGGCTGATGGTTTTCACTATGAAATAAAGCCATTTCTTAAAGAGACAGATGGATACTCCACTCTGCATAAGTTTGTTTTCAATGAGCTAGCTCAGGGAACAGCAGGGTCTTAGCTACAGACGTGCTGGAACACACCTCAGAAGTGTAGGTCTCTAGAGGGGGGATTTGAAAAAAGTTAGACATATAGATTAGAAGACACGAGGTTATATTATATTATACATGAAGATAAACCTCAGTGTGGGTAAAAGAGTAGGAAGGCAGTTTGTACCCACTGTCAGCTGCTCAGTACAGACCTTAGGTCATCTCCAGTGACGCAGGATGCTGGTTAGTAGGTGGTGAAACAGCCTGAGGGCAAGTAAACAATTTACACTCAACTTTGCTTTCAGCTTTGAGAGACATACTGCAACAATTTTTTTCTTAAGATTAAAAATGCTACAATTTATAGGCTAAGAAGGAAGAACGCTGAGCCAGGGGGCAAAGCAATTCTAAATGCAGTGCAGTAGGCCTTCCCACTTACAGATTTAAAAATCAAGGTAAAGACAAAACTTTAAAATGAAGTTAAAGACAAAACAAGAACATTAACTCTTAAAGAGAAAAAACCAATACAACCAACCAAAAACCCAAACCCCAAAAAAATCCAACAAGAGAAAAATACTATTCCTGTATCACTCCACAGGAGGTTGGTGTTTCTGTTCTAGTTTGTTTTAAATAGAAAGCCAAAATCATAGTAGTATTGCATCAAGTAGGTTGTGGTAAAAGCCATAGAAGGAGCTGAAGCAACAGTTTGCTCAGGTACCAACACCAGCTGAGCAGCATGCAAGTTTCTGCATGCTTGGGATCTTCCTCTTCTGAGCAACACCTGAGAACCACAGAGAAAAAAAAATCCAGTCTTCTGTGACAGTAACCATGCACGCTAAAAGAAAAGATTGCTCTGTGGCACTTACAGCATTCAACCAAATTTGGAGTATTTGAAGATGTTCCTACTTATTGCAGAGGTCTTGGACCAGATAACCTTTAAACGTCCATTCCAACCCAAACTCCAACCCCACTCTAATTCTACAACTTCATTTAATATACAACCATCAGCATTTCCCTGGCTTTGTTTCCCTGCCCATATCTACAAATATACAAGTGAACATTCCCGGCTGGGGGACTACAAGAGTCTACAGCTAACTTTTAATTAGGTTTGACAGAGACGGACAGATTTTTTGGTTTTAAAAATTTAATTTATTTCAGAGATTTGGTTCCTAAAGTTGCCTGGAGAATATGTGTCTTCCTGGAACAAATACCATAGCCTAGGATCTGTCTCTTCCTAAGCACTGTCCCTCTACACTGATGATCTATGGGCATACAGCTGTCATGGAGTTCATCTTGTGAAAGGTGAGGTTCGTGTCTCCATCATGGGGCTGGGATGATGCCCAGAGATGCCTTTAGCAAACATGACATTTATTCTCAGAGTTGACTTGGCACAAAAAGGAATATCCAGGTCAGGGTGAGGACACTCTTCACAGAACTGTGAAAATTATGCCAGCTTCAGCTCTTGCATACTCTGTGGTTGTGCAGTTATGGTGAGTTGAACTCACAAATCACTGTAACACAGCACAGGCCTGTAACATGCTGAACAATTTTCTGATGAAACAGACACTTTTAAACAGTCTGACAGAGGACAAATACCCTGAAAAAGTATTTTCCATTCTCCATCATCTTTTAACTATACTCCTGCCAACTTCTTTATCTGGAAGCTGATTTTGACTAGAAACATAAACCTGCAGTATGGTGCTGTTGACATTTGTCCATTTTATGTGGTAGGGCTTTTGTTGGGGTTTTTTTGTTGTTGTTTCTTTTCTTTTTTTTTTTTTTTTTGTTTTTTTTTTTTTTTTTTTTTTTGTTTTTGTCTTGTGGGCTAGTATTTTTAATCTGTATTATCTCACTGGTCTGCAACCTGCATTCAGCTGGATGCCAAACGACAAAACCAGCTGTGGAGGACTCTATGTACAAATATATATATGGCAGTTAAAATACTGCATTGTTTTCAAAAAGACTAACACAAAACAAGGAGTCTTCATTTAAACCCACCTTGCCGGCAACACAATTATTTACTGATCATGCACATCAAGGAAAAGGTATAGCAGGATGTTGATGGGGGTTCTGTGCATGAAACCACTGCTCAGAAAGCATCATCCTTGTGGCTGAGTCTTGTTTTGATGCTTGCAGGGCATTTATATTATTTTATGTTAAAACAAGTGATGTTCAGATACCCACTTTTAGTCCTAAAAGTGAGATAATAGACCATTTTCCTGACTTGCTCTGAGAACTGGGAGTATGTGGAACATCAGTTTCTCTGTCAAAGTAGAAACGTGTCCATCTGGCAGATCATACAATCACAGAACAGTTTGGGTTGAAAGGGACCTTATAAGACCATCCAGTTTCATACCTCACCCCTCCCCCCACTATAGGCAGGGATAATGATGATGTTCTATTCCAAATTTCATCCTACTAGTATCATATTGTTTAACATGAAAATAGGTGGCTTTTCCCCCATGTGTATCCTATATTCCCCTTCCCGCTAAGGAAGTCAGACCTGCAAAAGTATCCAGAAGCAAGAGTAGGCTGCTACAGATCATTGAGCTTTCAGTATCTGTATATTTTGTATTTTTACATCTTATTATTGTTGTAGATAGTTCTATTCACTAGCTCCCCTGGGATGAGGTTTGGCCTATTTTTCAAGAGCAACTTGAAGATTAGGAGGTGGGAACAGATGGTTTCAATCAAAGCCTTTTAAATCAGTTCCAAAGTGTAATATTTTCACATACTCCCCATGCTTACCACCCATCTAAAAAAATCAAAAGAACAAAAATCAAAAAGTGACAGAAAAGGAGAAAAAAAGATGAAACAGACTAATTTATTCAGTCTGGCTTTTATACTTTAACTTGGTAAGTTTCACTAAGTAATAAAACACCCAATCTACTACACTTGTACTGTTACCATTACATTTAGCACACGACACAACAAATACTTGGAATCTTTAGCATTATTAATATGCAGAAAATACCTTTGATGGTATTCCAAGCAATTAATCTGTGCCACACACTGCAACTAAGTGTTATAACAATGTAGTTCAACATGCATGAAGTGTGGTATCTACTAATAACAATTTAATAAACAGTTAACAGAGCACTCTTTTCTGTTATGATATCTCTTGATAATTTCACCCGTCTTTAGTATAACAGTTTCTCACACAGTCTTATAAAGAAACAAACCAGGGAAAAGAAAAAACATAAAAATTAAGAGATAAGATACATATGATTAATAGTCAAAAACAACAGTGCAGATAGTGTAGCCTTCAGATTTCACTGCCTGTTAGGCAAGCAATTCCTCATTTTAAACACAGAATTTTAAAAACACTTACTGTATGTTTCCATATGAAGAGAAACAGAGTAATTAGAAGGCTGTGTGAGAACAACCATTTTATGAAGATCCTTTAAATCACAGCCATTGACAAAACCAACTATGAGCCTATTGCTCTCTCATTTTCAATCAGTTTCTAAAGCAAAAGTTTTTAAAACTAGCTGTAGTTATGTGTCAGGATGGTCAAATACAGTAATATATGTATTAATAACAATTAACTGGGGGAAAAAAATATCTATAAAGTTTCTCCTTATTTATGGGTTATGTTTACAAAAAACAAATCTGTGCGTAAGTTTTAAAAATTAATCCACCTGCACTTATAGCAAATATTTTTAACTGTAATTTTACAACATACTGACAAAAGTGATATCTTAAATGAGGAGATCTAATTTACTGAGTATATAGTTTCTGATTTACACAAACCTAATCAGGTTGTACAGATTGCTTCTTGTAGGCTAAAAGCTAAAGAAAAATAATTGCAATAATCCACGAAGATCAAGAACTTACATAAGTCACCACCAACGCTGTGCAAACACCAGTCCAATTAAAGCCAAGAAAAACTTAGCTTATGAAGCTTGGTCTGAAGCAAGGTGCCTAACTGTGTATTAGTGGAAGTGAATCAAATATATATTTGCACTTCCCTGCTTCATTTAAACGATGGTCTGATATTACAGCATGATGCTGCCATCCAAAAGAGATGTTATAACCACAACAGAACTCACTTAGCATTCAGAAGATGCGTGGAGAAGTATCCCCTGCACTGGAGGTCTTACCACATACCCACTGTGGCTGGTAAATATGAACATACAGATGAACCAAAGGGCTCCTAAGCAAAGGTCTAGGGGCAGCCAAGTTTACACACACCCATGTGCACTTGGGATGTTCTTTTCAAACTGCCAGGCATATGAATGAAAGCTACTTCAAAAAGTTTAAAAATTATTTGTGACTTTTTATTAAAACCATTTTATGACACTATGGAAAAAGTTCCTCTTCAAATATTAAAGACAGAGTGCTCATCCTTCCACACTCCACATAAATCCAAAAGTGCCTACATAAAAAAGAAATCCAACCATAAATTAAAGTTTAAGCTACATTTAATTAAAGTTCAATTGCTTCCTTGCCGTCAAATGTAATTACATTTTCAATACATTGTTCTTGCTGCCTTTAAATCTTCAAATTATTTACACTCTGTGGCATTAGAAAGCCACATTTCACTTTGTGAACAGTGCAGTTTGTGAACATGTTAACATCTAACAATAAATATGTTTATGTAACACGTCATTAAGGAAGATACCCCTCCTATAAAAATATTAATATTTGCTTACAAAAGCAAAGTCAACTTTAATCTATACTTGCTGACAGAGAGGAATTATTAAGAAGGGCAATTCTGTTTTATCCATGGGCCTCACTATATTAAACTTTCTTTTGCTTCCCTTCCCCCCTACTCTTTTGTTTTAAAGCAAACCAGTCAGGGATTAAAAATATTTCAGCTTTATTAAAGAAATCACTGAATCGATGGAAAAATCGCCCTGTGAATAAGGACAGGTTTTCACACTAGACATGGATTTTTCAACCATTAAATTGCAACACTATTACTTTTCCTAGATTACTAAATCTACACTCATACTATCATAAGTAACTTCTGTTGATCAGTTGCATGTCATTATTGGGAAATTTTATCTTCAATATAATTCGATGTTAATCATCAGATTTTCAATTATTGAAGTTGAAGCACTGAAGACAAAGTTCAAATCATTTGCTTTGATTTATCCAGTATAAATAAAGAATACCCTACACTAATATTTATAGAGGAATTCTAGTTCAGTACCTTAACCACAAATGTAAGGCAATGAATTAAAAGTAATAAACTACTTACACAATTTAAACACAGTTAATAGTATGTGATTCTCTAAAAACTACCCAAAGTTTGTCTTTAACTGACTTGTATTATATTCTTTTAAATCTTTATTAGCATTCAATGCATGCAGTACAAAATGTCTAATGCTTATTTCTTATCACTGTAAGCTATTTAATAAAAACAATGCAGCAACAAATATAGTAGCACTATAAAACACAACTACTCGCTGGGATTTGCAACGTTCAGCAATGATATATCTAAATGTGACAAAATGAAAATGCACAATGCCTGGAAATCGTGATGGCTGAACAAAATCAAAGTATTAGAGTACAGTAACAAAACTTGCAAGCATGAAACACTTCCACACACTATAAACAATCTCTGCCAGGGATACGAGTGGCCTTCAGATCACACCTCATGACAAGTCAGTCAATCCCACTCTCTTGTATTAAAAGTATTACAACCAGCTTCAGGAACAACTAATATATGAAAAAAAGAATAAAATCTGAAGTGTTTTACACAATTTCTTGCATAGTACTTTTAAAAATAATTCTCCATTATCAACTACTTACATACCAAATTGTTTCAATTAAGTTGTAACTTTTGAAATCTGCAGGAAGAACTATATAACATTTTATTTCAGATAAATCTTGCAACGATTGTTACTATAATTAAAGTTTAGACATGGAAGAGATTACAGTATAGATAAGAATTATAAATAATTAGCTTTTTACATTATCCTTTATTCAATGCAAATTTGAATCTATTATTTTTCAGTGGAATTGGTATTTTAGATAATGTGGGTTTAGTAAAGTAACTGAATCTTTCATTAGCTCCAAAGACTCAGGTATGTTGAATGTATGCAATATTTCCAGGAGCATTTCTTACAGCTTTGCAATTAGATTTTACTACCCAGCTAACTAAATACATAGGCTGCATATGCCTTGTAATTAAAATACATCATTTCTGGAGGATGTTCTTTTCCACAGTGGAGTTTTAGAAACAAGTCAAAGGAAAAGTATTATACCAATATAAAATTAGAAAAGCTCCACAGAACTCACAGCTTGTTACACAAACACACACACAGAGCTTAAAAAAAAAAAATCAAGAATATTAAGCATATTAAAATCTTTAAACCAATGCTTAAAACTTCTAGCATCCTTTAATTTGTTTTTACATCCGTGTTTGATGCTGTAGGCTTTGTTCTGATGCTATGCCAGTAAAATTGCATCACCATGAAGCAACATTATGCAAGAATGTCTGGTTAAAATTAAAATGCTATTTCTCAGCATCACATACTTACAGGAAAAATGCAGTTCAGGCATTCACAATGCAATTATGCAAGCCAATATATTTGGTAAATGCTTAATGAAAAATAGAGTAATGGAAAGTTAGTATGGACAGCTGTATAGGATGATAAACCACCAGGCTACTCCTCTTGTTGCTCTAGCTACACTTTTTGGGTACAAGTCTATCTCTAAACATATTTGATAGAGCTCCACTTCCAAAACGTCAGAGTGATAAAAACTAATAGAAGTTGAGGAGTTCTTAATGTAATGGCAGACAGCACCGATTATTTTTTTTTTTAAATTAATTTTTTCCCAAACAATTACCTGTTATGTAAAACATACCTAACCTCTGCAAAACAAGTTGCATGTTGGAGCACAAACACTGATATAGACATTCTCCAGACCTAAGTGTTTCGTACCAGCAGGGAATGTTCCTATGTTACAGCCCTTCATTGTCTCTGAAGAGAACCAAGAAGTTCCCTGAATAATTGTTTTCTGCCTGCTAAAATGTAATACAACATCATCACAGCAAGATTAAACTGCAGCAAACCTATTTAAACCCATCTGATTTCTAATTCAAACAAATAATCAATAAATAGCGGATGTACACTGTTTACAAAGTAAACAATCATCTAATTCACAGGAGACACTCAATTAAGATACAATATTCTATACAGATTCCCTCAAGATCATTGCTATTAAAAAAGAAAAATGACCACAACACCAGGAGATCCCAGACATACCAAAATGAAAACTTAATTTTTTTCCTGATTTATATATTCGTGGATATGATGAAGTTGAATAACTGTCTATTCCCAACACCCCAAAAAAATTATTGACAGTAATGAAGTAGCACAAAAAAAAAAAAATAAAAGTCTCATTATGTTTCGTCTTCAGTTTCTAAAATGTTCAAGGAAAAATAGAAACTTGTGTCCATGAACTATGGTAACAGTGGAATTAATCCCTGCTCTCTCACTCCTGGCCACATAACCACTCTAAATCACAGGTTCTGTGAGGTTAAAATATGCACGACTTTCTGCAACAGCTCTTTCTCAGAAATGTTTTGTGTTGTTTATTTCAATGCTGTTTTGTGCACTAAGAAAATGAGAAAAAAACACTTCATACCACAGAAAATGCTTTATTTCTCTTGTTTCACATGCCTGTAAATCATATCGAGAGGCTTTAAGATGCACAACAGTTCATTTCTTCCACAGATGAGGAAGTCGAGAGGACACACACACATGTTTAAAGTGGCATAAACCACAAAGCCAAACTTGCACAGAACAAAGAACAAACCTAGCGTTACTCAGCAAGAAGACTAGAAACATGCACGCACACATACACCCCGACAGCTCTAATGAAACAGAAGGGGGGGGGGGAAAGAAACGCTGCTTTGTTATGCAAATACACCATTTCAAAATTGAGAAAATTAAATGATGTCATTCAGGCTAATATCCTTACCTCAATGGAAAAGAGGCAAGAGAAAAACAACAACCCTCCCTCCCCAGCAACCCCCTTGCAAACATTTCTATGAGGTTTGGCTTCAATAGCAGTCTGTAGCATTTAGCCTCAAGAAGAATTACCAAGAGAGTTTTGGAACTGCTTATTTTAAGAAGTCTGCATTTGTTCTGCCAACATAATTTATCTGGACAATCAGTGAAATGCATGTATTATTGCGTAGTCACAGATTTTTCATAGCTTCCATTTCTAGTGTTTGGAAAAGCAACTTAGCAAATGGTTTGTAAAAATGTAAGAACACAACCATGTTATTTCTTCCAAGAATTTCACATGTCTCCATGGAAGCATGTTCAGAGGCACAATAAAAAAAAAAAAACAACACTATATAACAACCTAATGTAATACTTAGCAGACGAAAAAAAATGTGTTAAAATAGCTTCGTATTATTATGCACCTAGCAAATCACATACATTTCCTTCATTTAACAGCAGTGCTTTACCAGTGTACAAAGAGCAGATATTGCATATAATTGTTTTACCTGGATTTTTCTTCAAACTGCCACTTTAAGAGATTAAATAGTAGTAAAATAAACAAACAAACCGAAACACACACAGACACACTCATCCTTCTGCATGCTGTGACATTAACACTTTCCATAGTGTATGATGAACGACACTGAAAGTCACCTACACTCTTGTAGGCCTGCGTTCCCCTGCAATGTCCATAAACTGCAGCAGCTAGCAGCAGTTGCAGCACTTCAAAGTGAATCATACACACTTTTCTTTAAACCTCCAAGAAATAAAGTACATGGTGGTTCGAGTTTCTTACTAGCTTGATGAAAAGGGTGGATGGATCACTAAAATATCAAATCTGAGGAAAAGAAACATTTGTGAGAAACAAGTTGTTATCAAAACAGAAACCTGCCAGGTATTCCTAAGTTGCTGCAATAATTTTTCAGGCAGCCAGGTTAAAAAGCATGTTTACAGAAAGTAAACCCTCAGTGAGGTCTATCATAAACATAAGCAGTAAAGCTAATGCTCAGCCAGTATGGCTGCACTCAGGGCTGTAAGAGAAATAGAACATATTGTAAATTTAATATAGTGCCCCACATTGACTTATCCAACCTTGACATAATTTCTAGACTAGTCACACTACACAGCTAATAATAACTTCTCAACTTCTTTTCTATATTTCTGCTGCAGTATCTTAAAATCCAAGGGCTTGAGCAATCACTGACATCAAAGCTTCAATTTCATTTTTTATTTCGGGACGATCCTACTACAAAATTTTAGATGCAGATGAGCATACAACAAAATATGCTAATGTCTATGATGACTGCAGCTATTTTACAGCCATTAATTTTATACTTAATAAATACTAAGCCAAACCCTGTACTAATTTTATTAATCAAACACTTCTAGAGACAGATCTGCCGCTTGACCCATTTTAATAGCAAATCTAATTTTGGGGATCAGAGCAGAACAGACTGCAGCTCTTTTTCTAAAAATGCTGACATTTAAGTAAACCTTACCAAAGAATGCTTGCCTGATTGGGGACTGACATTTCCTTTCTCTAACTCGCTTAACTGAAAAATAGGCTTTCTGGCCAACCCCTCCAGTACCCCAAGGCAGCTGTATATCACTTTCAGTTGCAACTTGTGAATACTTTCTTTTTCTTTCTGTCTCTTTATTTTGACATGCATATTATGTTAGCTGATTTCAATCATGTTGCATGAGTGGATGCCATACCTTAAAAGATTAAGTTTTGCCACCTGGGACTAATCCAGAAATTCAGTACTTTATAGCATCTCATACCCTTCTTCAGCCTCTATGTGCCTGCATTATCAATAGTAGCTTTCTTTCCTATTTTATGCCTAACGACAAGTCTTTCAGGGCTGCAGTTGATACAAGTCAGCTTGAAGTGTCATTCCCCCCTCGTTCCCATTACAGGATGGAGCTGGTCCATTGTGTACAACGCTCTGCTGCCATCTATTTGACACAAGAAATACAATGCTGCGAACGCTGCAGCTGGTTTTGCCTCCTCTTTTCCCCAGCTTTCTCTCCCCCTGCAGCAGCTGTTAGAAGAAAACTCTCAGGGAAGTTTTTGTCACTCCTCCCTGCTCATGCCCAGGAGCAGAAACCACTTCAGCAATTATTTTTGCACTAAAAAAGTAGCTCCGACTACAGCAGAGATTGGATTATTGCAAACAAAAGTAGAATTATATGCTAAACCGCTCTTCTCTAAAAAGGGAATCCAACAACCTTCTTCCATTTATAGTCCTGCTCTAAAGTATGCTTTAAAGTAATTATTTTAAAAGTTGTAAATTTAATTATATAGCAACAGAGCTCATTGAAGAAGGCGTGATTTCAACAGGTATCCAGGCTTAACTGGGGCCACGGCATTGAACAAACTCAGATTCACCGGCTGTCCTCCTTCACTACAAAACACTTCAAATCCAGAAGTCAGTTAGGAAGTCACATCACAGAGCCTTAGAGTAGAAACCACACACAAAGCAGGAGATGAAGGAGGTGGTACTTTATCCGTCATCAGGGTCACAAAGATAAACAGCACTTCATTCATCACAACGTTCAGCCTGCTTTGTATGTGACTGCACAACACAGGAACAGCAGCTGAGAAAAGTCCCTAGCTTGCATTTGTAAAATATCATGCAAGAGACACCCACTGAAGTTGCAAAAGTCTCTAAAGGAATCTATAATCTTCAGTTACAGATTCATGACAGCATACATTCTGGTTTTTAATTACTAAGCCTTATGGAAAAGTCCTGTTTTAGGGCTCAGTCTGGTCCTTTTCACATCCCTGATTAAGTACTCAATTTTTATTTTTTTTTAACACAGTGGCACTGCTGCTACATTAAATAATATATTTGTAGAAAATGTGCTTCAGCATTTACCCTAGAACTGATCCATAATTAAAAAACCAGATAAATGAAAGACTAAATGAAAGAAAAACGTAGCACACAGACTACGAATAAGATCACTGTGATCCATAAAGCATATGAACTCTTGCATACTTTTCTATAGAGGGGGAAAGAATACCCTAGCTCAGAGCAAGAGTAGGGAGAAAAGGGGGGGCTTTGCTGAGGGAGAAAGGGGGCAGGTAAGGAGAAAATGAGAAATGTGCAATAGGAGGGCACAGAGGCAAAACCAGCCTGCAGTAGAAGTCATGTGAGTTCTTCTGTAGTATTAAAATTTACCCATAAACATCATGCCTTTATTTTCCCACTGGTATTGACATAAATAGTAGCTGGTTTAGGAAGCAATTTGTTAATGCTTGTATTTGCTAATAAATACTAGTGCCACTGAGTGCATTATCCCATTGTTCTTTTTATGTATTCATAACATTTGCAGCCATAATACATTTAGTTAACTATTAAAGTTGATCTGTTTAATAAAATTAATAGTTGCACTAAGGTGCTTACTAACACTTGGTTTTTAATCTATTAAGTCTGACAATACAAACTGCAATTACAAAGATTGTATAAAGTTGCCATAAATATTTAGTGAACCAAGTGAAGAGACATATATAAGTCCAATTGCTAGCTATTACTGAAATTACCTTTCCTTCAAGGCCACACAGGATCTGTTTGAACAGGTACTGTGCATATTATATTTAAAAAGTTGCTAAGAATAATTCAAGTGTAAACTTACCTAAAACTGGTTTGTTTAAAAGGAATTAGATTACTTTCAGAGTTTAAGCTCTACACAGCAGAACAACACACACAAGTATTTGAAAAAAAATCACTTGAGAGGCTTATTCTGCCCTCTGGTGCACTCTATTCCACGAGGACACAGCATCCTGCACAAAACCCAGGAAAGCATCCAAACAACTTCAACAGCCTGAACTTAAAGCAGCTAAAGGGTGTGATCAACTAAATTAAGACAGTTCAGCATCTTACAAGATCATACCCTATGTAATACCAGCACAAGCAAAAGCAGTAAAACATTCTGCAGGAACAGAAGGCAGCCCAGCTGATTTTTATCCCTTTGTATTTACAGCAGAGAGCCTAATTGCCTTGGCTAAGGACCAAGACCCCAACATCTAAAGCCCTGTGCAAATACAAATTTGCTGGTTAGCATAACAATTTCTGAATGATGTTGTGTTCGCAAGGCTGGTGCTACGAGCTGCCACCACCAGTAAACAGATCACAGGAGACTGATAGTTACCCAAGCATGCCCCAAACATGGTACCACAGTCCCACACAGGGGTCCTACACTAATCAGAGGTACCCTAGGGCAGTAGGCTCTATATTTAGAGTCTTATACCATAAATCGGGTTTGGAAACTCAGATTTTGGCTAACAAATTGAATAGCCACACATGCTAAATTAGAAGTAATTTGATATCGTATTGAGAGAGTAAAATATTCTATAATGTGTAGCTATAAAATTCTCTAATGACATAAAACTAAGGTCTGTTACACTTATGTTTTCCTATAAGTCTTACTACATCTCTACAGAGTATTGCTAATATTCTTTAAAATTAACTAGACTAGATCTTGTTACCCTGAACAGCCAAAATGCTTGTTCTATAAAACACACAAAAAATCCATTAATTTTCTCAGAAGCTGTGAGCTTCTGTGACATTCATAAGAAGCTTAAAACCTATGCAATAATATAACAGCATACTGAACAATAAGAGCCATGAGGTGCAGTACATAAAACATTATGCAAGCTGCAATGAATAATTCTAAGCTTTGTTACTAATGCAATATGAGCAAAACTTTACAGTTAATTCCTTGAATTATTTAGCCTACAGTTTCATGTAAGCAATATTGTATTAAGAAATAAGGAAAGAAAACTTAAGAAAATCCCAATGCAAAAAAAAAAAACAAAAACCAACAAACCCAATCTTTTGCCATGAGAAAGCTTTGCAGGATCAGAATTAAGCAGTACAGTTAGCATATAAGAATAAAAGTAGCATAATTGAGACTACTAATTGGTATTTATGTGTGATTTAAAAGTTTATCTTACAAATTGGAGGGAGGACCACAATACCAAAGCACATCTCCAGTGCAAAAGAATTATTTTCAGAATTAATTCATCAAATAGACAATGACAGCATTCACTCCCTAGAAGCTATTTTGCCTCAGTGTTACTGAGATACCTAAAGCTAAGCAAAACCAAACTGAAGGGCTTTCAACATAAGGAGCTTAATAGAGAGCTGCTCTGTAAGGAGCAACCTGGCTGTTGAACAGCATGAGGCAGACCCTGAAAGTATCTCAGAACTCTACCATCAGAAGACTCCACTGACTCAGCTATTTAGTGCCTTGACCCTCCTCATATCTGAGTACTCACCATACATATGCAGTGGAAGCAATTTCTTCACATGAGGTTGCCTCAGAGCAACACCATCATCTCCTACACAGACCTTCTCATAGATGACTTTCAGCTATACTGACTGCAGGGATAAAAAGGGGATGGGAGAAGAGGACTGCCCCTACAACATAATTGATAAAACCTGCAGGAGAAAGTCAGCAATAGGTACTTTCAGTTATTTGATTTACTTTACTTCTAAAGAAAAGCATTCCAGCTTCCATGACATGTCCAGCTATAAAGTTGCACAGCACAATCTCCCTGCAGCAACTATTCTCAATCACAATTGCAAATGCAGGAAGAAGCATCCCATAAAAGACTATGGTGGGAAATGAAAAAAGTAGATCTGTTTCCCCTAGAGTTCATATTCCTCAGACCACAAGGAATCCAGGGATGCAAACAGGCTTTACCATATGACATAGTAGTAGATTGGGCTTTCTTCAGATAATGGAAGAAACCTCATACTCGTCCATCCTGGTCCTCATGGGTGACTTTCACCATCCTGATATCTGCTGTGGGGACAACACAGAGAGCATGTGCAAGCCACAAGGTTTCTGGAGGGCATTGATAGCCTCCTGACATGGGTGACTGAACAGCTATGAAGAGCCAATTCTTGCAGTCAAGAAAGAACTGGTCAGGGCAGCCTCAGCCCACAAAGGGCTAAAGGATGGGAGCATCTGTCATATGATGAGAGGCTGAATGTTTAGGCTGAAGAAAGCTCAGAGGGTGATCTGACGTGTCACCTGATGAGCAGGGTGGGAAAAGATGATTGAGACAGACTCTTCTCAGTGGTGCACAGTGACAGGAGGTGAGGTAAAGGACACAAACTGAAATACAGCAAATGCAATTTAAAAATATGAAAAAAATCTGTCATGGTGTGTGTTGCTTTTTTACTGTAAGGGTGATGGAACTGCACAGGTGAGGAAACAGGTTGCTCAGGGAGTCTCCACCCTCCTTAAAACTTGACTGGCCAAGGTCCTTTACAACCTGCTCTAACTGACTCCACTTTAAGTAATGGGGTTGGACTAGACAATCTTCAGAGGTCCCTTCCAATATTCAACCAGTCTGTGACTCTGTTACATTACATGATGCAAACTTTTGCTTGTGTACTTCAAGTTTCACCTCCCTGTAGACATCCCACTTTCCCACCAAACAGCACACAAGCTGTAACTTCAGGAGGCAGTAAGAGACATGGGTGAGCACAGGCTTTTGCATAAGTTGGAATTTTCCTCCTTGAGCTCTGAAGGCCTATGCACTAAGAACAAATTGGACTAGGTATTTAATACATGACTCCTGGGAAAGCAATGGCCATAAAACCAGAGCCATTTCTTCAGTCCTACATTTAACTGTAAATGCCCAGAAATATTGAAAAAGTTTCGAGTGCTGAAAGTAAGCTATCTTTTACTAAGGTTACACTGCCTTTTGGATTCAGAAATTTGTCAAATATTTGCCAGCTTTACTAGTTCAAAACAACTCAAAACCAAAACGAAAATCTTACAGCACAATCAAATACTGATGAGATCATCTGTCTTTCAGGAAAAAATAGTTCCAACTTTGTATCTAGTGTGTGTCTCCTCTGAAACTGGTGCAAGAAGATATATTTACATAATTTTAGCCAACCTAGCATTTGGATAATGATTTCCAAATAAGATATTTAACAGACAGAGGAATATGAGTATAGTGTTATGGATAACAGAATTTGGATTAAGCCGTCTGCATGTTACTATACACAATAATAGATTATTATTTAGAATTAATATACTTTAAACAATCACTTCCATGAAACTAAATTAAATGAAAACAAATCATGGTCAGCACGCCAGACTCCCAAATAATAAAATTCAAAGTAGGAGGACATATAAAGACTGGATAGAGAAAATAAGGCTGAACTGTTTATTTAGTAACTATGCAGTGAATGTGCCA
This sequence comes from Scytalopus superciliaris, assembly GCA_013400415.1. NCBI lineage: Eukaryota > Metazoa > Chordata > Aves > Passeriformes > Rhinocryptidae > Scytalopus > Scytalopus superciliaris. Next base: position 315,628 of record VXBX01006518.1, on the reverse strand, counting down.
CTGTTTTCTGAACATCCAATGGCAAAGTCACAGTGCAGAGCTAATCCCTGTTTCTCACCAAAACAGACAGGAATGTACACTGGATAATTTGTTCCTACTGATGATATCATTCTGTTAAGTTTACTGTTTTTAATAAGGAATAAGTTAAAGTCTTCTCTCACTTTCTCCCATGTACAAGATCAGATCAGCCTCCCAGTGACCTACTTTATGAGTCACAGTCCTCACTATTTATGATTCAGAAAAAACGTCGTCTCTGACAGTGTTTCCAGACTACTGTGGGTTCATTCCAAGAACCAATTTCATCTTCATTGGTTTCCTACAGGAAACCAGACCAACTTCCTATGATTTTATTTTCCTTCATTTCAGCATGGCTCACATAAACTAACTGGAAGTGAGAGTGATAGAAAACTTTCTTCTGCATAAATACAAGCCAACATAAACACCAAAAAATACTGAAGACGTCACTGGCTCAAAGTCACCAGAAAATGAAGCTAGCTAAGATTAGAAGTTCTTTTCACTCCTTCTCCAAACATGATGCACACAGGCAAACCCAGTAAGTTTATATAAACAAAGTTAAATGGTAAAAGCTGTTCAGGTCTCTGGTGAAGATATTCACCCCAGCAGATGGCCAAGCTCCACTCCCTCTTTCAACACTGGGAATTGTTTTAAAACAGTAAGCACTGCTGGACTGTTTTTAAGTCCTACCAATACCACAGTCAAGTCCTCCAATCATTCGAGTCAACAGACCTTCTCTCAACTGCAAAAACAGAAGTACTACTGGAGATGCTAGGAAGCAAGCACACCTCAAAGAAGTCTATTCAGATTTCACATAGAACTGCTAACTGTGCCCAAGTATAGGCCTGCTGCATTCAGGCTGGCTTCTAAGAAAGCCATTTTCATTACCCTCCAAGACATTAGATTTCCAAAACCTAGAGACTGTGCCAGATTTGCATTGGCTCAAAATGTTCACGCAGTGAGATATCTGAGGAATAAACTTTCCTGTATTCCATGGCAGAGTCATGTCAATATCTACAGCAGCAGCATCACCACCACCCCCCTCCTTCATGCCTCATCAGTGCTGTGATTGAGTTGTTGGCAGCTGCAGCAGCCACATGGAGATAGTTTGGGACTAGAATGTTAGTACTGTGATAACACTATCTAAGGAGGACAGGTAATTTCCTGTTGGAAATTAATGGAGATTGCTATACAGCAAACCAGTTCAAGACAAGGAATGCTGGGACATTTCGCTGTGGACTGCAAATACCCAGCACAGTGTGCTGGCTCAGATTTCACTCTGCAAAGCAGCAGTTCGATTGGCTTCTGGACCAAGACTTCCCTTGGATTCATACAGCCTTGTTGTAACACTGCTGTACCTGAGATAATAAACCCAACCAGACCATGTTTTACCACAGAGCAAACTGGATAATTCAATCATGCAGGCAAATTGAAAGCAAAATTGTTCTCATTTCACTTTTCTATTTTTCTGTCTGTGTAGTCAATAACTGCAGTATTTCAACATAATTTCCTCTTGCAGGGTTTCAAGGCTTACAGAGCAATAGGAACAACAAGCTGCTTTCTGTAGGAAGGCTGACTTACAAAACTAAAGCCAAAATTATTTTCATGGGGCTTAAATGCTCCTTCACTTCTCAGCTCAAGAGAAGCCAGGGAATATTAACCCTTTAGAATACTTTCACATTGCACACAGTAATGACAGGACACATGACGGACACAATTTATTTTAATGACAATTTGCTACCTGGCCATCAGCTTCAGTTTGTAATCATGAAGCATGAGCAAGTATTTTGCAAGTAAATAGAGGTCACCTGTTAGTGAACTGAGATTTTCCATAATACAGCAATGTAGCTTAACTAACAAACACAAAGTTATACCCTCTACTATTCATTTTCTTTCCTTTTGGTGCAGCAGCACTTGCCAAGGTCAAGTGACTAATCTTGAACAAGCCCTTCTCCTTCCAGTTTCAGTAAGTTCATTTTTGCAACCAGAACCCCAGAAGTGTTACAATATTCCAAGTAGCAGCAGAGCTGTTTTCTCTGTTTGTAGGTCAATATTTCAAAGAATACCACTTACATGAAAACTGGTATAGGCAAAGCCTTTCTATAAGTGATGCCCTATGATAAGTATTGATTTTAAACAAACTGAATCATGTTGTTTTAAGCACTGCTTGGCCTAAGAATACGGCATAACTGCTCCACTAGGACTGAACAGCAGCAACTCTACAGCAAAAGTTGTTTCATAGGGTAATAAAATCAGACTTTTAAACAAGTGGATTTGTTGACCATGAAAATTTAATCTCTATTATTGACATCAATATATACTCAGTAGCAAACTCATGCAGTAATTTAGCACTGCAGCAAACACAGCTATCTTGATTTAAGGCACTGTTTACCTGCTGAAGTTAGTTGTTAAAATGGCTATAAATGCTGCAGTCTAAACCAATCAAGGCAACATACCACCACCAGCAGCCGTTCTCAATTCTCAGTGCTAGAGGCTACTCACCTTGACATGGCTCTGAGCTCCCAGGTTGTAGATCTCAGAGGGTTTGACTTCGTTTATGATCTTCACCAGGCAGGTGCTGTCCGTGAGATCACCATAGTGCAGCTTCATGTCTTCAGAGTTTAAAAATACAGAGTTAATACACTATAATATCAGAAAAATATTGCATTCTTGGTCCAAATCCTATTTTAGGTTAAAATACAAGTAAATATTTATCGGAAGAAGTTAAGAGATCATCAGCTGAAGGGTTGCTTGGTTTTTTCCCCCTGCTTTAAGCACAAAATACATTTCCCTGTAGGAGAAATAAATACCATTTCATATTCTCTTTCCAATAGTCTAATTTATCCAGCAACATTTCTATCATCTGTTTAAAATGAAAAAACAGTTTACACTTCATTTACTCAGGTTGTATAAATTAGTTCAATGTCCTATACAGGATTCCACCAAAAGGCATTTTTTTAGTTTGGGCTTCTAATCTTTCACTCACCAAGACTTTAGTAACTTCTTAAGCATACATCAATAGCTTTCTTCTCCTTCCCAAAGTGTTGCACATATTTAGGTTTCTCACCACGAGTAATTTCACAACACAACAAAAATGCCTAAGGTATCTACAAGATGAACACTCAGATAACATTACAGTACAATCTCCTGCATTTGTTACTATTGTTTTTCATAAAAAAAAAAAAAAATACAGATAATACACACTGTAAAGCAATTTCAGGAGACAAATTAACTGTCAATGCAGCATGCTTTGTGCTAGCACACACCAAAATTTCGAATGGGGTTAGATACAGATGTTATTTATCCTGTCCTAACTTTACTTTCTTTCTGATTTTTATGTAAGAGCATGAGATCAGCTCCTGTCAAAATGTAAAGAGCAAGTTGCCATGGTTAATCAAGTTGTCCTTGGTTTCAGACCCTGACCTGTCAAGAAAATATTGCTAAAGTGAAATTCAGAGAAACAGATCTCTCTTTGCACATATAAAAAAAAGGGGAAAAAAAATCAAACCACTGCATTGTTTTATACATATCTTTCCAGTAAAAACTTGTAACTATTGATGAACTAGCTGGTTACATTTACTTCTCATATTCATATAGATTTTCATTTGATGTTTACAACCTTAATAAATTTATGTTTGCACTGCCCTATTTCAGTTTAGTGTAGTGGTTTTCCCATTTGATGATGGCCACCACTTCTCTGGGACTGTATCATCTACAGATATAGTCAACTTGAATTTCATGTATGTTCTTTTTTTTGGTCATGAAATACCAGGCTTATTACAGGAGACTATCATAGGAACCCACAGTACATTTTTTAACTGCTGCAGAGATATGCGAACTTTGCTATTATTTTTGCTGGTTTAGGTTTTTCTTTAATTTCTTTTTAACAGTATAAGGCAGCAAGGAAGTAACAAATCACACATTTCTCAGATGTTCAGCCTTGTACCTTCCTGTATAACTGGTACATGAGGCTCTTCAGGTTGATAAAGTGGTACAGTCATGGTATACTCTTGAAATTTGCATTTACATCCACATTGCTTGAAAAAGACATTCTGAAGAGACTTCAGACCCAGTTGAAGCTCTGGCTAACAGGTAATGGAACAGTAACACAATTTTTTTATTTTATTTTTTTAAAGAAGTGATAACTACTATTAAATATGAAGGCTGGCAAGTAGTTTGTGACCATTCTTGTGCGTTCACATCAATTAACCATGATGTGGGCTGCCTTCATTCCTGACACCAGTTCTATACAGGCCATGCTGGAACACATTTCCACTGGTATGAAATGCAACTGTTCTGTTTCCCAAATGAAATTCAATACATGAAACTGGTTCTGGTTGTGGGGAGAGGGGGCTCTTACAAGAGGAGGCTCAGGGAGCAGCAGCAGCTCTGTAAGAGCCTTGGGGTCTGCAAGAACAACTGGTTCCCCTCCAGCCTAGGCAGCTGCTTGGCAAGAAAGCGGTGCCACAGCCTCTCTTCTTCTTCCTACACATGCAGTTCTGCCATCATCCCTGAGCCACAGCACAATTTCAGAGCTTCCCAGGGGAAGACAGGCTAGCAGCTGGGCTGAACCAAGCAACAGATGCCCTCCCATTATTACCTTAAATTTAATGTTCTTAAGAGGAGTTCTCATTTCGGTCTACCATAAAGTCTTCAAATCTCCTTGTCCAAATGGCTTGTTTGAAGAGGAGCAGGATGTAAAGCTATGTCCCTTTTCTGACCCATGAAAAAGAGGTCTTTCAAGAGTAATAGGCTCAGTGGAAAGACTTACTAGAAAACTAGGGCTTCTTTGGTGCACAGATTTATAGACACAGATCAAATGTCAAAACCTTTGGGCTTTAAGACTTTTACCCAATCTAAAAACCTCCTTAGCAAGCAACAGCTGGAGGGCTCGCTTCAGGAAACACCTTTATTTCTTTCCTGTGCTTCCTGCCCTTTTTCATATAGAAGTTCACTGTCTATGAAGAGCACCATCTTGCAACATGTGATCAATTCCTCATGGGAAGAACACATACAGCAAAGATAAAATTAGGGTTTGCTCACATCAACCACTATTGCTTCTTTGCTTCCTCCAGTACTGCCTGGAAACCCATTGTTTTCAAACAGTTTCCATGGAGCAGCCTTTCCTGAGATTCCAAGTCCAATTCCTTCTCCTCCTCCCATTCATATGGCTCCATTCTTCAGTTGAAGGAAAATGAGATAAGAAGTGGGGGAAAAAAAATTTAACGTCTGCTTTCTTTTTTCTTTCTTCCATCCCTTTCCTTAAATGTTTGTATATTTATTTATCACAATCTACATTGTCTTCTCAAATCACTTTTCTTATTCACAAGATGGTCCTCACAATGAACAGGTTCCTGTTTGATTTCATTTGCTTCATTTTACCTTGTGAGCCAGGAATATAAATTATGGGAAACAGCTCTTACATTGTTCTTGACAGAAAAACAGGTTTCAGTATTTTTCATGGAGATATTTCACTCAGTTCTACCTCTCTCTTAATCAGATATTTTAAGGAGCAATGCACAGTAAGTAGCAACTATTCAAAGTAAATACCACATCAGAGTCAGGTCAGAAATGAAGTAATTTTAAAAAAAATTACTCGTGAAACCTGTAAGTTGCATTATATATTATAACTTGATAAAAATACGCTCTGTTTAACCATGGTGTGAAGCAGACTTCAAAGGCATGATTTATTTACACCATGTTGATATTTAGTGTTAACAATACTTTAAATTAGACTATTTAGGACAGCACTGAGTCTGCACAACTCTACAAAATAACATTGCATAGAGAACTACGTGCTTGTTAAAGTGCTCCATCTTTCTACTGAACTGGAGCCATCCAATGGTTGACCTGCTTCTCATTCAGTGACCAGTTAACCTTCTTTAAGGTAAAATATTCTAACAATTTTTGCAATGTGTACACTAAAGGTAGTAGTTTCACCTTTCCAAATTATCATTGGTACCAGCAAATTTCCAAATTTTCTTCAGGAAATGCAAGTAATCACTTCCTTGGGTGCAGAAATTCATAAGGTCCAAAGATTCATTCTTCCTGGCATCAGGAAGAATTGATCATGTCTTATTCATGCTGTCATACAGGCTGCTTCCAAACCTTTACCTTCATCAGACACTAAGCAGCTCATGAAGAAACAGAACTGGAGTGCTTAAGATAACCACCTCAAAAAACCCACCTATTTTACTATTTAATATCTCAGTGTTTTTAAGCTCACACAGCTTTTTGCAAGCCCAGACATTTTCTAACTGCTACTGCCCAGCTACGTGTGAACTCTGGCAGCACTTCTACACAATAGAAAGTGTTTTCCTGGGCCATTTATATTTTCCTCTCTGTCACAAGAGCATCTATATTTCATGCCACATCTTCATCACAGAAAAATGGTCACGTTTGTTTTTTGCAATAGAGCAGCTAGCTAACACAAGCAGAGGAAAATGGGATTCCCTTCCTGCTCCCAGGGACCTTTCCCCACCAAACTCACAGAACGGACTGAATATAACACACACCACCTTAAATATAGAAAACAATGTCTTACTTCCTTCAATGTGAGCCTGTGGGTTCTTATAGAGGTGTTCGATCCGGCCTGTATTAAAAGAACTAGACCGACGAACGATGCCATGCACCTGGGAATTGAAGAAGTTAAAATACAAAAGATAAGTGGTAAACATTAAGAGGAAAGTGTTTATCACCATCACTCAAAATTTTCATATTCATGGACCTAGCCCTTATATCAGGTAATCAGGGCTTGTATCTATTCCTACAGGTGGGCAGTTATCCAAATAACAAAATACTCAGAGATGCGGTCTGATGCTGTTTTATTTACTTGAGTACCCTTGAGTGGTTTCCCCTTCTCCCTTGTTGACACCACCAGCAGCCCAAGCATCATACAGAGTACAGAACACATACTGAATTGCCTTAGAGCACCATCTCCTAGTGAGTGACATTACTGGAATTGGAGAAGAAATGTGTGAATGCCAAGAAAACCATTTCTCCCTGGTTGTAGTGAAAACTTTCTGGAGGCAAAGATGATGGGCATGGAAAAAGTAGCAGCAAGAGATAGTGCTATGGAAAGGAGACAGTGAGCAGAGAGGAGACAAGAGAAGAAAAAGACAAGGGGAAAGAAGGAGCAACAGCTGCAAGGCCCGTGTCTATTTTAGAAATCAGCTGTCATTCACGTCCTGGGCTGTTGGAAGAACAGCGAGGACAGTCAGTGCTGTTTTGCGGACCTCATGAGTCAGTGTTCTCCAGTGGGTTGCGAGACATACAGACAAGCCTAAGGCTGAAACCCAGGTTGGGAATTTCCTGTAGGCTGCCACAATAAATAAGTTGGTGGGGGGAAAAAAGCCCCACTGGTTCTGACTAACACTAAAGAAAAGACCATTCGTGTCTAATACATTGGAGAAATTGTTCAGACACTGACCCTGTTTCCTCCTGTCCTGTAAGACAGCCCCATGATGCCTGATGCCAAAATTCACATTAGCTCAGGTTACCAGCTGCAGAAGTTGTGCTTGCACAAGTGAAATCAAGCTTAAGCATCTGACTGTCCTCCAACTCTCCCTGCCTTTTATTTCTGAAAGCGATCCCTTACACTTTGCTGCATCCTGCACTTGGTTTGGTCAAGCCATCGCTTTACTCTCTCACTTCATGTTAACTTGTACCTGCAAGAACAGAGCAGTAGGAACAGGCAGGGTTTTGTTTAGGGTTTTGGCTTGGGGATTTTCATTTCACACATAACAAGCTATTGCAATTAACACAGAAAACGTTCTTCATTCTATCTTAAGTAAAAACTTTAACTGAGTAAAAATGTGCACACAACTGCAGATTGAGACCAGTGTGATGCTTTAAGAATGACATTTTGGTGCCAAAATTTCTAAAAACAAACAGCTCAATAGACTAATCTTTACAACTTGCAAGTCAGATCTATGATGTCAATTTCCTTCCATAAAACCTCGTGTGCCCTGTCACACATGAGGCTCACAACATCATTTGTTCTACAATTCAATCACTAAACTTCCCACATTTGCACTTTAAGGATCAATGAGGTACTGAGAAACACGGCCCCTAGAAGAAATTTCCATCAAATAATGAATTCATGAAGATAAATTTTCAAAGATACGTAGTCAAAAGATGGATCAAAATAATTATTTATAGAACATGTGGATAGGGACATCAGGTTTAGAGAGAAGCACTTCCAAAATAAAAAAAGACATTTCCATAATAACTTCAATTTTGCAAAAGACGATGGAAATATTTTGAGTACTCAAACGAACTATTATTTTTCTGATTAAAATATCAGACTTTGCAGTTTTAAACCAGCAAATTATTCTAAAGGAAGCTAGCTGAGGTGCTCTGCAACAGGGGAGGTTTAGACTGAATATTAGGAAAAAATTTCTTCATGGAAAGTGTTGTCAAACACTGGAACAGACTGCCCAGAGAAGTGGTTGAGTCACCAACCCTGGAGGTATTTAAGAGACACGTAGAACTGGCATTTAGGGACATTGTTTGGTGACTTGGCAGTGTTGGGTTAAGAGTTGGACTGGATGATCTGTGACTAAATGATTCTGTGATTTTTCTAGCAAAATTAAATATTTTGGCTTAAAGTTCTGATGAACTTTTTGAGCACTCAATTATCTATCTCTGAATGAAGTCATGCTCAATTCAAGTTCATGTGACCGATTAACCAGTAAGTCAAATCTTGCCAGCTCAAAGCTTGATGAAAGATTGGGCTTGCAACAGCTTTGTGACAGCCGAATGACTGTGATTCCAGCATTTAACCAAAGATATGTGCTAAATGCAATCATCCCAGGGCTTCAAAAGTTTCAGCAAACACAGCCTGTTGCATCCAGCAATAACAACAAAACATGTGAACCCTGCTTTTTTTTTTTTTCTTTTTTTCTCCCACTCCTCTTTCTGGTATGCACATACAAGAGCAAGAAAACCTGCCAAATGCTTAATCCATGACAGCAACGTTACCATAAAAAAAACCACTGATGAAAGGTACCTTTGTCTGCATGGGACAGGTGAAATGCAATCTCTGTGACAAGCCAAAATGTGTGCAAACTGGTTAATCTAGTTAAGAATGTAAGATCAGTGGATTTTTCTCAACAGGCCCAGATCCTTAAATAGATTGAAATTTTAAGAAACAAGTCAAACGAAGCATCTTGGTTAGGGAGGCAACCAGTTATCACGTGTACTCCTGTGTTCAGCTGCTCAAAAGCAGAGTTACTCTCTAACTGGGATCACAGGAAGGAATGGAAAGAATTCCAAGAAACTGATGGAGAGTTGAGAAAAAGAAGAAAAAACTCTACCCAATTACAGCAACCTTTCTATTGTGGAAAGAGTTATATTTTGTTTTATTTGCTGTTGGCAGTTCCCAACTTCACTGTGGACTAGGAGAGAGTACGTGCTTTTGCCTTCAAAGTAGCAGAAGCAACCACAATGATGTCTCTTCTCCCCAGATGGAATGGAGCAAATGGTAAAAATAAGCAATCTACAATACTAAAAAGCCATTATCAATAAGCAAATCAATCAACAAAGCAGGATAAAGGATGGAATAAGCAAGGCAAGATTAATCTGGTACAAAAGCATGGAAAGCACAGACTGGCTGAGAAGAGACTTCTCACTCTTACAGTATTACAACAGAATAAAACTTAACATCACAACAAGCATTAGCTTTAACTAAAACCCCAGAAAATCCTACATTGTGGGGAAATGAATTTGCCACCCCTCTCCTTCCACTATTGTACATTTTGAAAACATCTTCATGACTGAGAAGGCAAATAGTACTTTTATGCCCACCTCAGTTCAAACACATCAAATCAGACCAATGGCAACCATGTGACTGTTGCTTTGCTGGGTCACAAGAAATGGGATTTTTACCAGGGAAAATTATGCAGAAAAACGGAATCAGACTCTTTATTTGAAGAAAAAGGTAAAAATCATATGCTAAGCAAGAAGACTATTAATCCAAGAGAAAAGGCAGAAAGCAACTCTACTAAAGTACAGCTTGTTTTGGGTTTGTTGGGGTGTTTTTGGTTTTTTTTTTCTTTCTTTTTAAACAGAAAAAGCAAAATGCAAGTTTTCATTGCTGAAATATAACTGCCAAAATAAAAGGGCCTTTACTGTGAAAAGAGGGGGGCGGGGGGGAGAGAAAAGAACAAAGAAGATATTCCTTTATGTGGCACATTGCATTATAAATTATTCCCTAATTCCTTACAGTTTTGGCTCACACAGGTCGCTGCTTATCTGAGTTGGCGGAAAACATGCAAAGCAGCTGTACCCTGAGGAGAAGAGGGAATCCACCAGTGGACATTAGATGATAAATAGTACAATAACCTGGCATGATTACAGGCCATGTTGCACATTCCTCTCTGGAGCTTTGATTTGTTATCTAGGGCTGGAGTGGAAAACATACACAGAGAAGGACAGAAGCAGAGGAAGCCGGACGGAGCTGCAGCATCCAAGTGACTCCATCAGCCTGCAGCCAGTCGCAGAGTCACTCACCTCATAGCCTTTTTCCAACAGGAACTCAGCCAAGTACGATCCATCCTGGGAAGAGTAAGATAGAGGAAAATGTTAGAAACATGTTGAATAGGCCTGGGAGATTTGGACTGCTTAAGATCTCAAAAAAAGGAATAAAAAAAACTTTGTAGTGAGTTGACAGGGCAACAAGCATATACTTTGATTTCTCCAGATTCATACACTGGCCTAAAAATACTATAGACTTTTTTCAGTTAATTTTAGATCAAGAAGCAGTATATTTTAAGATAACTTGCTTACAAGTGCTGGCTGAAAACTCCCATCTCTTGAACCTCTTCCCAAGTTCCATTATGAAGTGCCTGGGGACAACTTTTCAAAATATCCTAACCACAGTTATTGAACTATTTTGGAGATAGGGAAGGAAACGCGTTTTTAAGAAGCAGTGCAAACCTGGCATACTCTGCAAACCAATATGCCTCTGCAGCACTGTGTCCCACTGGCCTCTCCCTTGCACACATGATCCTTCCACATGACTTGTGAAGGCAGCAGTAACTCTGCCCGCCTGACCAACCAAATTTCCAAAAACATCCCTAGCACACCTTATGTTTATACCACAGAATATTCTCTCATTTTATATATCATTGAAGGATGAGAATTTAGGTCATTTATTCTTAGGGATTTTTTGTTTTACTTTTAAATCCTTGTCAAACTTTAATTATTAGACTCCCCAAAAGCAAATACTTTAAAACACATACTAGTGCATGTTTTCCTTCAATAAGATGATTTTTCTGGTATGACTATTGCAAGGATTACCAAATACAGTAAGTCACATCATCTTTATAAATGCATACACACCATCAAAAACCCAGCAAAGTTTAGCCCTCCAAAAGAGTTCTTGCTAACCAATTCTGTGAATATTACCCGTGCTCAAAGTCTGCAACTTCTCACTGACTTTTTGAATTGGTTGTTTTTTCAATATGCAAATGTATTCCACCAGAGCCAAATGGCTGGCTACAAAAAGACCATAAAAACACTGAGATGCCACCTATGCTTATGTGCTTAAACCCTATTACGTGGATGTGCTCTGTCACGATCGTGTTCAGAGATATGTAAGTGCAAAACATCTCTCTGGCCATCCTTTAGAAGCATGTTTTTCCAGATAAAAACTTTTTCTTTTTTTTTTTTTTTCTTTTAACCTCAGATTAAATGAGCTTTTCTTGTCTCATGGAGAGCCTAAGGAGAAAAACAGACTGAAATAAGAAATTTGAGAAGCACTAGGAGACCATAGAGCAGCAGGACTGCCAGTGGAGACTGTTTACTGCATGGATTGTAAAATGCTGGGTATATCTATGCAAAATGGAACAGCACAGTCTATGAGGGGCATGTTGCTCTATGTTTAAAATTTCAACACTAGAAAAAAAAAAAGTTACTTTATGGTAGAAATGTTTCATAAAGTTTTACACAATCTAGAAGAGCTTGAAACCAAGAAAGACAGTCTCAGCTTATGTACTTCTCCCACTACATCCACATGTGTGTGCACAAGATTTTACAGCCATTTTACAGGGTACAGCACCACACATGCCATGGCATCACTGGAACAATATGTATTTCTGTGTATCAAATGATAAGAACAAGACCCTGCTTGAGAAATTCAAAACTATTCAATGAAAAATCTGGAGGAACATGGGGCAAAGCAGGAGATGACAGCTACCTTGAATGCTTTTGTCATCTTTTTCATTCATAAATCCTCCAGGATTTAGCAGAGGGAGGAAAACTTCCTAGTTCTCCTTGGTTCCTCAGCCCACTAAAATTAAAAAAAAAATAATAAAATAAAAAAGGAGGTGGAAGTGGGAGACCCAGAGAGTGCAAAGGAGATGAAAAAAGAAAGGCTGTGATTACTTAGGAAGCTGATGGGAAACAGACTTGACTAAGATTGAACCCTGTCAATAAGGTCTTGTTCTTCTCACTCAGGCCATTGCTCAAAGTTTCCAGTTGCTCTGGAACATTTTGAACCAGCAGTGGCACTTGCTTCCTCTGCACTTCCTTTCCAGGTCTATCAAGTGATAGGGCAGGGCTTTACAATGAGTGGGAAACAGGCAGCAAGTGTGAAAGCTGCTGCTTTCTGGCTCAAGCACAGCACAGCTGATTTACTGTCTGCTAATCACACACAGTGCAGATTCACACTGTCCTGCGCTGCGATACCATATCACACATGGCTCCCAGGCTTTGTGTTTCCCTTCCTTTTCTTTTCAGAACAGCAGCCTGTCAATGCACATGGGCATCAGAACAGAGATCAAAGTGTCAAAGAGTTGGCAGCTGGTAAGGACAGCACAGTTTCCATCTTTTTCTAATGAGGTCAGGGAGTAAATAATATTAAGTAAGCTCTGTGAAGTGATTTAAACCTTTATCCCTAGGAGAGTTCATTACATATCAAAATTCTATTATCAAAGTTATTGATTTCTATTTATACTACAAATTTTCAAGATTCGGGAATTAGAAGAGGGACATTAAAGGAACTAGGTGTTCCTTTACTAACTGTATCTCAATTTTTGCTATGGTCAGCATATTTTGCTTTATTTGAGCCACACAACGACATTCATTCCTGGTTCGCATCTGAGTAGGACCAGACCAGCATGATGAAGTGCATGACTTGGTATGTATGAAGTTGGGTATTGGGGGGCAGGGTCTTCACAAGAAATGCTTGTAATGACATTGATCCTATTTTGCTGAGTGTTTTTACCCCAAGTCTATCAGTCTACATCATGTCCTCCCTAAGGCTGAAATAAACCCCAAACAGGAACAGCTTAGGTAGTACATGCAACCAGCAAGGCATTACTACACACAGACCCCAGTCTGGTCACTGAGGTACCTATAGATAGTAACCCTACTCCTAAAAGCAAAAAAACATGGTCTATAGAGACTAGAGTGCTTGCTTAATGTGTCCCTCCACTGCACAGTATGTTTTTCTACTTCAGACACGCTGTCACATTGGAGAGCTTAGTTTTGCTAATGTAAACTACCCAGCTAATGCTATTCAGTTTATAACAAATCACCAAAATCTCAGAAGACAGAAGCAGGTTTTGTCTGTGGACAAAACACCAGTTTTAAAAGAAAATTGCTTACAAACTGCCTTTAATTAGGATTGCAATGAGACCTGGCTCTGTATGGAGATGTCAGACCAGCTTGAACAACAAAACAATTTAATAAACCACCTAAGTTAAAACAGTTCCTCATCAGCACACTCTAACATCTCAGACTTGAAGATTCACTGTGCTGTCTTCAGCCAAACAGTAGTTTGAAAACTCATACAAAGAAAGATACTTCAGCAGGCTTCCAAGACACAGCAGCAGGTTTCCAACTGCAGCTGCCTTACAACATGCCTGTAAAATTCCCAGACAAAAGAAAACAGTCACATAAACTAGTGTGAGACAACTTTAGGATGCAATATTTTATATTTAATACAGTAGTTAATGTCAAGAACTTCAATAAGCTTTGACACGCTATCAAAGAAAACCCCTTCCAACAGGGTGAAGAAATGGAGACATAAACGAGTCAGACAGTGCTTTGCCACAGTCATCTGGAATAAAAACAGTATAAAGTTTGACTTGATCCATGAGAAAAGAACAGGATAATTTATACAGAAAACTGAAAACAAGTGGAACTAAACAGCCTGTTTAACAATAAAATATCCTTTATTTTTCACTGTTTTACACAGGGAAATTCTGTTTGCAATAAACTCATTTTGGATTCATATTGACACATTCAGAGAAGGCTGTAAAAGCAACATGAAATGCAACACACCTTCATCCTCTTCCTTTAATATGGCCAGTTCCAACACCATTCTGCACAGTGGAATTCAAGAGCTTCTTGGATTCAAGAGCTAGGCAAGGTCCTGCCTGAGCATTCATAGTCTAAAAGATTTGCTCTTCCCTACAGCTCCTCTCTGCTAATAAGGAGGAGTGGAAGAAAGTACTAGATGGATGAATAAACAAGGGAAAAGAGACCAAGAAGAAGAGAAATAGTGTTCTTTTACTACTATTCCTAGAACTCCAGAAGTATATGGAGTGCTTTTTCAGAAGGAAAGAAAAAGAATTAAAGGCCTAACAAATGATGCAAGTGTCACTATAATACTGAGGAGAAAGTGCTCTGAATTGTTAGGGAGTAACAAAAAAAATTGAAACATCCACACAATATACCAAGTTTTCAGAATTAATTACACCTTTGAAAAAAAAAAAAGGTGTAATAATTTTCCACATACCACAGAGAAGTCCAAAGGTGCTTCTACTTACACAAATCAAAATTGATTGCAGCTAATGCCATGCCTTTAGGAATAACTAAAAAGGTGACTTCATGGGAGCTCAGACTATGGATGGTGTCAGTTATCAAGGTCATTCTTAGTTCTAAATTCCTTTTGAACTACAAACTATAGCTGTGCTCTGCTGAAGTTAAATTTTGATAGGTTCAATTAATCTGCTTGGGGGAGAGTACGTGGAGAAGAGGCTCACTGTCAGCCACAGGACATGGGGTTTATTTCTTAAAGGCATCTTTCTGCAGTAACATCAACAGCGCACTGTCACCATTTTCATTTAGCCTTGTTTGAGTAAGTAATCTATACTTCCATTAAAATATGCACAATCAGTGTCACTAGTGCCTTACACAATAAATTGTTGCTTCATCAAATTTTAAACTCTTGCATAGCTATAAGCCAGTGCTATTTCAGAGACATAAAACTGGAGCATGGTGACAGATCCTTTAGAGCAGGGAATACACACTACTCTAAAGCAACAGCTAAACTATTTTAATAGCAATCCATAATAAAAAGTATTCATTCATTTGCAGCACTCCGGAAAAGTCTCCCTTAAGGAAAAAAAAACTATGAGAGTAATACAGTGCAATGTTATTTTTGTTGAAAAATGCATACTTCTAATAATTCCCAGTGATTTACAGAGGAAATCAGTAATTTTTTGCAGCTACTATAAACAGAACAGTATTGCACTTTGTCTCAAGTCTTCAAGGTGATACTTGAGGTAAAACATTAAAGTGTTCATAAAAAAATCCCCGTACTGAAAACAGGAAGAATTATGAACTCTGAAGTATTTAACTGATTTATTAAAGCTGCCACTCTCCAAAAGCAGTAGTTATTTAGCTATTTTGATTTGTATTTTGGACAAGTAAAAACTGAAATATGTGTCCTTTTGTTCCTGGTGTCAAAAGAAAAAGTCAAAAGGTAATAAATGTTAAAAAAATAAATCTTCGTTTTAAAAGACTGTCAGCTTAGTTGAAGTTTTTTAAATTCATTAACTGGAATACAAAATAAAATTAAGGAGGAGGAAAAGTTATCATTAGCAACAACAACAAGAGCATTCTAATTACATTACTACATTCTTTTTCAATTAAGAGTTGTTTAAAAGCAAAAGCATAATTGCTTTGGAAAAGTGAATCACTGTGCTATTTTCTAGTCTGAGCTCCATCTGACCTCACACACTATTCCACTGGTAAACTATTAAGTTATATTAAGAACTGCAACTGCAGTTATGGACAACAACAACACATTTTCCTTTCTTCATCCCATCAGTTGTCTTTATCCAAAACATTATTCACATCATCAATATTTATCACTATTTGACTGTGAACCTCAGTATGGACACCTCTTCTAAAGAACAAACCTCTGCACTGCTCGAAGGCCATAATAAACAGAATAAACTTCTGTAATTCAAGTTTGGTCCCTACCATTAGGAGAGTCAACCAGGTCTAAGTTTTGGCTTAACTTAAGCCAACAACAGCCAGGCATGTCAGCTCCTTGTTGCTGACTCTTTTTTAAGTGCTGATATTTAAAGATATAAAATCTTTAGTCTAAATCAGATATTATATTCTACCATTATCAAACTGCTTCCATCTATTCACACAAACATCCTCCCAACATCTCAGCTTGGGAAAAACAAGTTGTACCAACAAACTGAATATATAAGGTTTTTTTCCTTGATTGCAGGAACCTGTGGCACTTAGTGTGTTACTTCCAAGCACACCACAAATTTGCCAGTGATGAGAACAGGCTCTTGACAGCTTTTTAGGAAAAAACCCTAAAAATCATGTCCCTAAACGCTTAGGCTGTGTGCTGTAACATTAAGATACTCAAAATAACTCCTAGTTCTCAGATATGTACAAAGAACTGCTATTATAAAGAAGAATGGAATCAGTAGAGAGCCTTTTGAAGATTTTAAAGAACAAGATTTCTCTCAGTGCATGTTACGACCTACAATACTCAACTTTTTTCTTCCAATATGAATTTCTGCAGTATACTAATGCAAACTAAAGGAGTTATGAACTCTGAATTTGAGAGAAACCTAGCTATATTTTTCTGTCTCACTAGTGAAACCACAGGGATTGGAAGAATGTATCTATAAACATGGAAATGCAAATCATATGGACAACACTCCACATGAAAATTAAAACCCCTACTTTAGTGTTTGTAATGGGAAATCCATAAGTTTTAAAACCCACAAGCTGATTTTTTCACCCATCCGTATTTCCTCCTGCTTTCAGAAAGGTACTGGTATCAGATGGTCTTTCATCTTTCCAAAACAGCAAGAGCATTTCCAACTAGCAGCAGTTACGAGCATTTTGGACGTGTCCAGCCTCCAGTACTCAGAGCAACCCAACAGCCCCATTAGGTGACTAACACTGACTCAGGGGAAAAGCCCTCGATATGCAACAAATGCAAAGTAACCCCAAACACTACCCAGTGGAAACCCAAACAAGCAAAACCAAGTTGCACAGAGCAAAGAAACCAGAACACCCAGGACTAAGCTGCAGGTCACACCTTCCAAAGAATAACTTTGAACTCAAAATGTCAAAGTTCAGAGTTGTCACAGTAAAAAAAACCATAAAGCCTAGAAATTTTGGGTTTGGAAGAAATTTTGTGTCTTTCATGTTTAAGGCAAATGAGTAATTCTGTGAAGTGACATCAGAAGGAAAATATGAAATCTTAGCATGCCATCTTTACCTTCAATGTCCTACAGAGGAAAATCAAAACAGCCAGTAACATGATTATTTGCTGTAACTTGGGGGGACCCACCTGAACTGTAGACCAATACACATCCTACCAGAAATAATGGACCCATCTCATTCCTGGATAGAGTTACCTTTTCTCTTTTCCTTTCTTTTTCTATTTTTTTTTTTTCTTTCTGCAACAGCCTAAATCAGTTGTTGAGGTTAAAGCTGTTTTCACCATTGTACCACCAGCCTCTCACACTGATAGCTCAAGCAGGCTTTCTACCACTTCTGCTCAGCCCCTGGGTTTATGTTACTTTAAGTTTAGCCCAAGACATTGTTTCCTAACATAGCGTGAGGTCAGTTATATGACACAAAAAAAAACCCCAAAACCAACCCACTGTACTTGCTAACTTATTTGCAAGACAACAAAGCCTAATAAAGAGGGTAGACTGGGAAAAAGCTTTTTACTTCATTCCTCTGTACTCAGCTTTACATATGGACATAACAATTTTGTCTGAAATGTGGTTTATTTCCACATAAATACAAATCCAGAAAGCAAGCATGTTCCAATTGGAGCAGAGAAGCAGTGCACAGTTTTATTTTCTTAAAAATTTGCATAGCCGGAAATCTTGGACATCCAGTCAGGAATGCTTGATTGCTATGTTATAACTTGAACAGCTCTCAGTGTTGTGATATTTGCTTAGGTGGAAGAAAGGCACAAATCCTGCAGTGATATGGTCTGCAAATCACAGGAGCAAACACTGTTTCTGGATACTTGACGTTCTAGGAGAAGACAGCTTGTCTTACAGCCAGTCATAACTCTCTTTGGCATTGTTCTACCAAGTTAGCATGATCAGAACCCAGTTTTTACTGTTCTGGCATCTACTGAAGCATAAACGAATTTTTTCAGGAACACAGCTTGCTTATGCAATTTCCACCTTTTCATTTTAAGGGTCTCAAACTTCCAAATTTTCAGTAACAAAAGTCTTTAGAACGTGGCCTCCAACACTTTCAAAGTTATGAATTCAGAGTGGCCAGAAGACCAGCAAGCCTAAATGTGATTACAACCATTTTGGAGCTTCAGACAGCTCAGATTTCTCTTTACACCAGAAAGGGATTAAATAAGAATCAAAAGAATCCAAAAACCTATCACAGCAATGAACTTCCCAATACTTCTGCAGTGGAGTAGAAAGGGAAATGCCCGATTGAAATTTCAAATCAAATAAACAAGAAAAAGCCCACAGAAATGCCAAAGCTAAATTCTTGTGAGAAAATATAAATATTTAGACCTAACTGCTACAGTTTCATTTACTCTCTTTACTTAGCTGTTTATAATAGCTTTTCTTCAGAAGAAACTGAAGAAACAGTAACAGGCAGAAAGATAGCAGGAGAGTTCTTAAGAGTTGTGCCCAAGTGCTTACTCTGCACACCTGCTCTTCCCCATAAAAGGCATATGTTATGTATCTTGAGTCCTCAATAACTAAATCTACACTTTAATTCATTCAAAAAAACCCACAAACAAAACCCCCAAACAGACCGCCCCCCTCAAAATTCCCCCAAAATTATAAAAACCTTAACGTGACAAGTTCTTCCTGTGACTTCCAAAACACTGTCCTAACAAAAAAATAATCGAGATAAACAATTAGGGAAGTGAAAGACACATGGCTACAAAGATTTACATATAATGTTTAAACCATTTTCCCCCCAAAGACAACTCCATGTTTCGCAGCATAGAAGTAAGTTTCACATTTATTGGATATTTTTAAGCAAGAGTAAATATGCTTCAAAGGTTTTGCTGGGTTTTGGTTTTGGGTTTTTTTTTATAGTCTAGGGCTCACTTTTTTAAAATACACAATATATATTCTATAGTATAACGGTAAATAAAACACATTCACTCTGCAGTAAAACATGATTGAATGAAGGGAAGTATTAATTCAGACAGTGCCTCCCTCCCTCTGTAAGCAAAGACAAGTGTTAGTGAAGATGCTTAACTACATAATAAACATACTTGTGTTTAAAACACTGAATTATAGATTGACTGAAATTGGACATTAGACTCTATACCTCTGTTCCACATGGCTGCTCTTGCTAATCAAGGGCTCTGATGCCACATTGACTGAGCTTCCTGGTGGCGAGAAGCCAAGCAGGATAAGGATTATCTGAGCGATAGCAAAAGGATGCAGTGTTTTTTCAGAGAAGGTTGCAGAAGGTCATCCTTATATTTACAGATACCACACAATGCCTTGTGTACCCAACTTCACAGTTTTCCCTTGTCAGCTTCAAAATGAGGAAAAAAAAACCCCACCCCACCCAGTTTCATTAATTGCCAAGGTCCTTGTCTATGGGGAACTAGAAAAAGGAAAGCGTGCAATCACGTTTGCTTATCCTATCTGTCAGGGGCAGGATTTGGAATAGACAACTACTACAAAACCAACAGCAAAATACCAATTCCTTCAATTCATACAGTATTAAAAATCACCTGCAGTGTGAGTTAGCAATAACCTCTTGTATTATCTGGAAGTGCAGCAATCAAAAGAATTCTTTGAGCCAGCTAGCTTTAATGAACAGCTTTCCTAATTAAGATTAGGACAGAGCAAGATCAAGGTGAAGCAGCTTCACAATACAGTTGAAATATTTTCATGTCAGTTTTATTCCAGTGACTTAGGCAGTTTTGCATAGGCCTTTGAAAGCAGAAGAACTATTTAAAACTTTCACAAAGAAGCCTTTAAGAAGTATCAAAAGAGATTACTTTAAAGACCCTGCTACAAACAAGTTTCTTTCATTTGCTGTCCCACAAAACCTGAACCTAGTAGAATTTAACTGATTTTACAAGCTGTGGAGAGACAGAGTACATAGAACACATTTTATTCATTTTTTTTTTTTGTCTGTATTCATAGTAATTTCCTCTAATCTCAAGGTTTCTTTGCAGTTCATTAGAATCCCTTTGAGCCCTAGGAACTACAGGAAATACTACAGAAACCTCTCTGTCTCACTGACTTTGCAAACAGTTCTGTTACATTTATTCCTACCAAAAGCCAAACACCACAGGATCACAATGTCACTTTAAAATTCATAAATTCTTTAATTGCCAAGGGACACAAGGGCACACTTTAACTGAACAAACACAACAGTTTTTGCAAAGAGGCCAATACGAAGAAAATAGTATTTTCCCTTTTTATTACAAAATCACTAGCACTTGAAAATGGCAACTTCCTATCTTTTTTTAAGGAACACTTAAAATTTCCATAGCAGGCACAGTAAGAGAACTCTTAGTTTGCTAAACATCCAATGTAAACATGACACCAAAATGCAAGAGAGAAACAGAGGGACTCAGAGCAGCCCCTTCCTTTGAACAATGCACTATGAGAATATTATCAGATGTGTATATATAAGCAGTTTCTAAAATGCTTTTAATGCTGTTAAGAACTGAAGATTAACACCACCATACAGCTATTTGGAACAGTCTTTGTGCTTCATATTTGCAGATTCACCTGCCATCTGGCTTTTACCCTGGCTGAGCCAACATCTCCATCAAATAAGGACAACAGATAAAAGTCAAGAAATTGCACCTTATACCATACAAATCTTCTTAAATGCTCACGCATTGAATCATTACAATATGCTCAAAGTTGACAGAAGAACAAGCTTCCATACTGAACTATATCACACATGGAAAACTAATTTGAGCAGCCCTTAATGAGTTCTTCATCACCACATCAAGTAAGCTACTCTGCATCAAACCATCTGTCTTGTCCCTCTGCCTCATTCCAAGAGAAGGGGCATCAGACCTTTCCCTCCCATTCTTCCCTTTAATGGTTATCTTTTATTTAGCTTGAACAGGCATCATAACAGGACTTTTACTTAGTCAGTAGATTTTATAACCCGTGCCCTATATTACAGGGTACCCTTTAGAACATCCTTACTCTCCAGGAGCAGATTGCATTTATTTAGGGCATGAGGAAATACACCAAACAAGGTCTCAAGAGCATTAGTGAATGTTTTTGTACTAGTGAACATGCTGACAATTAGTAAGTGCATACAACCAAACAGTTTAGGTACTCCATCCTCACAGAAAACTCTGTTCAGATGAGATCACACCAGAAGGCAGTTTTGTGAAATTTATTTGACTTACTGCAACCCACAAAGAAGTCTACAACATACTGTCTTGAGATAATGGTAAAACTCCACCTTCATGATCTAAGGCATCACAAGTACACCCTTTCCCTCCCTCCCTGTGAGAGACCAGTCGTGCTGCCTGATGCACAGCATTACGTTTCATCCATTCAAAGCTGTGATTAATGGTGCAGTCATCTGTGCCGTGTATCGTGTACAGAGGGACCATCCACGGACACAGGCAGTCCTCCTGCCACACACACACACACTGCTCCCACGGCAGAATTCCAAAGAGAAACTGTGGCTTCATGTTTGCACACCTTGTTTGTCAATATTGCTTTGTTTCTCCAAGAACTTGGCAAGCAGACAGGCCAGAAGGATTCTAGCTAGTGCAAAGCTGCTTCTTTCAGCAGCATGCCTATGTGTTGTAATTCAAGCATTCTGCATATATCTGGACTCTGCTCTGTGAGGGAAACAAACTTTTCTAGCTATTTTTTGAAGTTTCCTTGTTTCTAATGATTGCAACAGTTCTTGGTACATAGTGAGAACATGCCATTTTTTCCCCCCGATTTTTCTGGTTTGCTCACAACAGTGATTCATATGAAGGGATGCTCAAACTTCAACAAAAATGTTTCTAGATATTCTCATGTACTTCTGTAGGATCTCAACCTAGCAAACTACTTCAGCCATCAAGTAACTAGAGTTGGCATCAGCAGGGGTCCCAGGGAGGTAGCAAACAACTCTAACAGAGTGATCTCATCCTGCTGAAGTGTAAGGAAAAATTCTCCAGAGTTACTGGGATGGGACCAGCAAAGGTTGGGCTTGTTACTCTGGCAGGCAAGAAAGGTAAAATTGTCACTTGTAGTGAAAGTTGATACACATATCTATTCAAATAGTGAATGCTATGTTTTCCCACAACTATTGTCACATTTTAATTTTATTCTACTTTCCTTAGGACAAAAGTATTCTCCCAACAATGTTGGTGCCAGATACCTATTTAGCCATTCTTAATGCATTTTATGCTCTGAGGATGCCAAGCTATATTTTACTCTATGCACCATGCTAATGTGCATATGGCACATTCAAGACGATTGTATCTAGTCAAGTAAAGAGCATTTAATGTAATCTTGTATCAAAAGTCTTCTTAGTACCTCATTTACATAAAAGGAGTATCTAGGCTCACCACTAGCTCTTGAGTGACATCAGGAATCATTTGAGCACACACATTTCATGCATTGGGTCAAATGCATTTCTCATCTATGACAATTCAGTTTTCCTTCAAAAAATCAGTAGGTATATTCCTCACCTGATCACCCCATACCCTCAACAGCTTAATTGTTCTACGCTTCACTGATGCAGAATCACAATAATTGCGCAGCACCGTGCTTCTTCCTTCCCCCTTTGATGGAACCTAGCAGTTTGTAAACACTCATTTATATTTGCCTTTCCACATTAAACTGGGAGACATTCACCAAGTTGAAACTCCATGATCCTAATGACACTTTGCAGAAGGTGGTCAAGAAGCAGCACAGGGACTGGCTGTCCCAGATGTCCACAAGGAAAACAAACAGAATGCCAGTATCTTATGCACTCTGTTTTAGAATCTTCTCCATCTCCAACTATCTATGCTTTCCTAAAGTCTTAGAAGTTAGTAACAAGGTTAAGGGCATCTTTATAAGACAGTTCTTCACTTTGCCTATGTTTATAACTTGAGGAAAATCCTAATAAAAATACAACCTACAATGCAACTGGCTGGACTAGTAGTGAATGACACTAAAAGAAACCATCCTTCTTCCATTTTTAATGCATAAAAAGGCCGAATAAAGCAAAATTTTTCTTGCTAATGCATGCAGTTAATTGAAAGCTGCAAAGTAGTTTCCATAATTTTTGGGTCATTCTTCCGAAAAGGACTAAAACTCGAAAAATGTTGTTGTAATAGGAGGTACACATTTAGTTGCACGGTCCCTCCTAGTTCAAAACATGCAAAGAACAGTCCTATGGGGCCTTAACTTTTGCCTCTGGCATGATTTGTGTTTGATCTCACCCAATCAACTTAAACTTGGCTTAAAGGCATCTTTTACCAAAGCATAAGATGAATGATTATGCATAACATTGCTTATAAAATACTATAGTAACATATCCAAACAGTCCTGAAAACAGGTATCAGGAATGAAAACTGATTAAAACATGGATACAAGCACAAGTCCCAGCAGAAATTCTTAAGCAAACTTCCTCTGTTGTTAAGAGGAAAAGGGGAAAGGTTTCATTGCAGAAATATTAGTAACTGGCACATTCAAGTATGTTTTTACAGAACAGGCATGAACAAACTGATGTTAAGATTTCTGGAAACAGTGTGGTGGCTGCACCAACACATTTTGAATTGAACAGATTTGCTGAAATCCAAAAGAAAAGCTTGACTGAAAAATGAAGAAGCTATTAAGGTAATACAAGCCTTACTGGCCTCTATCAGATCCACTGACTTTGGCTCATTAACTCAGTCAACTGATCCTTGACAATTTCTTTGTGGAACCATTTTCAATTAATTCATAATTCTAATGGATGATTTTTACTGACATTATTAATATTTTATATAGAGAGATGAAAACAGAGACAGACCTACGGGGTAACAGACTCAGTGAGCAGCACTGTAGCAAGTGAAAGGCTCAGAAAGAAACCTTCAGCTTCCCTGTCAACAATCACTGACTACATTGTGGAACAGCTGGCAAGACATTCTATTCCAGCTCATCGCTTCTTTCTCTGGCCTTCTCCCTTTTTAAATTATTTCCTCTCAATATCACCAGACACGCAAGAACTGGGCTAAAAAATTAAGCTTGCTGTCTAAAGCAATCCTCCCACTTCTTTTCTCTATCTGGAGCTCAGGCCAACACAGGAACATTGCAACATTTCTGGAGGATTTTCATCATTATTTCTTAAGAGAAGTAGCTTGTTTTTAGCCCTCTTATGAATAAAGTGCCAATACCCATGAATTGGGAATACTTTCATAAAATAAGCCAGCTAGATTTTATATAGTTCTATTGCTATACATGCCATTATGTGCTATGTTTCTCCTGCCAGTAAAAATAAAGTTGTTAAGGACCTTGCTTATCACACATAAAAATACTGCAAGTTACAGCTAAAAGGGGAGAGGGAATAGAGAGAAATATAAGTATGCTAGATACTGAAGAGGGTTGCTTTATTCTTAGAATTGTTCTAATTCTCCAAGCTTCAGAGTGTCATATTTTGTGTGCACAGAAAGAGCTGTGAAATATTTTATAGTGCGAAATATGGGGGGGGGGATGTTATGGTACAAACTATTGAGTTTCATTTTACTTTCTATACAGTGCCTAATTTCATAAAATGATTTAGTTTGGAAGGAACCTTACAGTTCACCTAGTTCCAACTCCCCTGCTCTGGGCAGGGACTCCCTCCAGTTGACCAGGTTGCTCAGAGCCCCACCAAGCCTGGCTTTGAACATTTCCAGGGATGGAGCATCCACAGCTTCTCTGGACAAGCTGTTCCTGTGCTCATGAACCTCACCAACAAGTTTCTTCCTAATAAATAATCAAAATTCTTTCAGTTTAAAGCCATTCCCCTTGTCCCATCACTATATGGTGTTACAACCAGTCCCAAAGGCTCCACCTTTACTGGGTGTTACACTTTAATTTCAGGCTTCAAGAGATTTCACCCACACATGCCCTTGTAAGGCCATTTGATACCTTGAATTCACATCCAGAGAAAAACTATACATTTTTCTCTAAGAGATGTCTTTTAATTTGGTGAGGAAATATGTATTTTGGCAAAGAGGATTTTACAAAAATAACATGCAACTTCACAAAAGCATTACAACACATCACCAGGACTAACAAGCATTGCTGTAGAATAGAGAACTTCTGTTACACCCAGCAAACACAAATTCCACGCAACTTAAGTGAAGTACCCATAACTTATGGCAAGTAAGTGTTTGAGTTACCCACAAGAGGATGAAAAGAATAAAGGAAGAGAGATCAAGAGAAGAAAGAATAAAGAGAGGAGAGGAAAATATAGTTACCACTTAGGGCACATGTTGATGGCCTTGAGGAGAGCCAGCCAGGACCCGATGGACACCTCATGTGTGCCTGTCTATAGACTCTGGCTACTACTGTGGCCACTCCCTACAGGCAGCTGACTCCAGTGGCTGCCTTGGCTGACCATGTGGACACTGTGCTAGAGGCTGAGTCCCCTCCCCTGACACACAGACATACCCCCACGAGGTGGTTCTGACCCAATAATCACTCATCTGGTGTGTAACACATGCCCTTGTCAGTAGTCCCTCTCCAGCCTTCTTGTAGACCCCTTCAGGTACTGGAAGGCTGCTCTGAGGTCTCCCTGGAGCTTTCTCTTCTCCAGGCTGAACAACCCCAACTCTCTCAGTCTGTCTTCAGAGGAGAGGTCACCCAGCCCTCCTCTGATCACCTTTGTGGTCCTCCCTCTAGTGGACTAACTCAAACAGGTCCATGTCCTTCCTATGGTGAGAGCCTGAGAGCTCGATGCAGCACTCCAGGTGAGCTCTCACCAGAGTAGAGGGGCAGAATCAACTCCCTCAATGTGCTGAAGCATAGAGCACAGCTCAAGAATCCTTCAGAATTATCAAACTCTAGAACCACAACCAGGCTTTTACTGATCCATGAACTGCAGATGCATAAACATGATCCTGACCACAGAAAACTCTCTGTGTGAGATAACTACATTAAACACGTTTTCAATCTTTACTGCAACTCAATCAAAAATACTTCCAGCTGCTTGAAGAAGGGGTCTTGTATATTATTAATAGTCTTTGAATGATCATATCTTGCACTTATGTTGCTTGTTTAAATGAAAAAGTATTTTACCTTTCCCAGTTGCTCTAAGTTTACCCTTATAATAGTTTTAAGCATTACAGTATTCCAAAGTGCTACAAATTGGTGTGGTCTCTGAAGAGCACTGGCCTTCACACTCGTGAAAAGCACAACCCAAAAGGAGACAAATGGAAAGAAAAAAGGATGGCAACCTACTTTGTTTTTAAAAGCATACAAAAAGGCTTTTATCCCCAAAATCTATGAACTAGTTAAGAACCACACAGCTTATCACAAATACAATCCTTCAGACTGAAGAAAAGTAATTTCTCAATGCTCACCAAGAGTATTAGCTAACATGAGGACACTACTGCGTACTTCCTCAGAAAAGTTTAGTTCAGGATAATTAAAACATGTTTTCCCCCTTGAGCTGAGGGAATACAATCCTTCAAATTAGAGGGAGTCTTAAGACCAAAGACTTAGTCACAGGAGGTAAAAACTCCAAGCAAAAAAAAAATAAAATACTTGCAGATAAAGTAATCAAGTCTGTCCTTATTTCAAAGTATAATGCAATGCTAGCATAACACTGAATCCTTCAGCACCATGGCAAGTCAAATTATTTATACAGACATCAGGTCCCACCTCTGAAATAACCTAGAAGTAAAATAACAACATGAGTCCACAGCCTTGGTTATCACAAACACCACCAAGATTCAGGGATGGAAACAGAACATGGGACAGTTTTACAGATCTGTAGCAGAGACTGCAAGTACCTTCCTGCAAGGCTTTCATCCAGACACCTGAAGTCAACAGTCTATTCTAAAACTTGAATAGACTTGACAAAACTTACCTCACATACCATGACACATTTTAGTGTTTGGTATTTTTATTTTAAGCTTCTTTCCTTCACCAGTGGTAGATTCCAGGCTGAAAAAGGTACCACTGGACCAGGAGAAATGGCAATTCCTTACTGATGTGTCCCCAGAGCAGAAAATGTTTGGCTACAATTTGATGTGGTTTTGGCACAATATAACAATCTTTCAGTAACTGTTTGAAATTACAGGAAAACAATGTGCAAGTCAAAGTTCAGCTGTAAATTAACACTCACTTTAATAAAAAAATCACTTTAAAATAATGACATCAGCTAAGCCAGTCTCTTGTAGACATCTTCTCACACCTGCAAATATAAAATAAATGACAGATGTTGGAGAAACCAGACTAACTTCCTCTTCCCTCACCCCAACTGAAATCCTGAGATTCTGCTGCAAGCTGATTACACTCCTATCTTTTCCAAATGTTTGGTTCTGCTGGCATTTATATACATATAAAGAAATCCAACTTGCACAACAAAACAGGTCTGAAAACCTCAATATGGTTCTGCTCCAATTACAGCATGGGACAGAAAAGGAGGAGAAAAGGAGCTCTAACCTGGTGCAAAACCTTTTCACTAATTTGGTAATTGACCAAATAAATGAAAGAACTGGATTGGTTCCAAAGAGAGTTGAACTTCCACAGTTTGTAGCTGACATCAATCAAAAGCTGGGCCGATGGCTTGCATTAGCAACCAGTGAGATGTCTCTGGGAAACAACTCACTGGCATTTAAAAGAAAGCCCATTGTTTCCTGAAGTCCTACAAAAGACTGACATTCCCACCTACCTGAACCCAGATTGACAGCAGAAACTGGTCTCTCCACGGTAAAAGGGATTTGGGATTTTGTTGTGTGGAGTCTGTTTGCCTTTTTTTTTTTTTTTAATTAAGGAAACTCTATGCAATACTATCGGCTTTTCAATCAAAGTATCACCTCAAGGACAATTTATCCTTAAGAAAAATAAGGTGTTAATGGAATACGCATCATGCCAAAAAACAGCATTCTAGTTATTGTAATCTGATTTTAATTGCATTAAATATTTTGGGGTTTTTTTGTCCCCTACTCCTAAACAAAGTTAGCCAGCTTCCCTAGGACTTCAAATCACAAGGGGAAAGAGGGGCAAAAATTGTTCATGTTACTGTCACTGGCATTTGTTAGAAGAATGTGTTTGCAAAAGCTTCTTCAAATCAAAAAATCTTTGAATTTAAGACATCAGGAAGGTAAACTCTAAAGGAATCAAGCAATTTTTAAAAGACAAAGGTTCATGCACTCTGATTCACTGGTATGTTCCTTTTCTTTCCAAGACCTTGTATCATTTTACATGTCAGGGTTCTCTGGTTCCTAACACTGACTCCCTTAAATCAAGGGCTAAACCACGAGCAAACTCTGACATTTTCAACTTCCACTCCTCAACGTGCAGTTCAAAGCAAGTTTGCATGGTGCAGAACATGGTAATAGTTTGAAATCATTAATTCAAAAAAGGAGAAAAAGCAACAAGCAGATATCAAACGAATTTCTAGCTACACCTTTTTATAGTAAAGGTACCAGAAGTATCTGAAAACTGCTAGTTTTCCCTAGGAGAAGGTCACAACAGTGAAGCAGGGAATTTCTGCATTTCCAGATTTCACTTTCAACCCTGTCCTCTAAACTACAAGCTTCAGTACCTATCTCTGTTTGTTTTCAGAGTAGTTTAATCAGGTTGAGCGCTGCCCTAATGAGTTCATCCTAGGCATCTAGGACCTATTCACAAAAGTGGCACCCATGTCAATCCCACAAAGCTTTCTTGCTTTGGGAAGCCAAAAAACAGCAGCAGCATAAAAAAGTCTCCATTTATAGACTTCAGATGGCATTATTGGAGCCTTCTGCATTGGATTTCATTTCCAAGAAAGAGTTAAAATGGCATTTAATCTCACTGTAAATAAGGTTAAGGGTTAACACACAGAAGCTCCTAAATATACCACCTCTTTGCAACAGTTGGTGGAAATCTGCAAGCTAGGGCTGCCAGGTCTTTTTTTTGTTATGTATTCAATTTATATTATTTATTAGGATCACCTACATATAATATCTTCCCCTCCAGTTCCTGTTAGAAAACTTATGGTATTTGTAACCATCTGCATTATCATCTTTGGAATATAGTCTACATCCAGAGTCAAGTAAATTGCCTTTTTTTTCCCTCATCATAAATAGGTCATTTAGTATTCTCACAATGCATTTGAACCCTGTAAATCTTACAGGTAACTAAAGCACAAGAAAGTCTGATATCAGGTTGCACTGCAGAATTAAAAGGCATAGACAAATGGAAAGACAGGGAGACAGCAGAAGAACACAGTCCAAACGAAGCCTAATGGAATCATCCCAGCAAGCATTCCAACAAACAAATCCTCTTCAGTGTTTGGTATCTCATTATTAGGAAGCAAAGAATGCTTATAAGAAGGGCCTATGAAAACAAGTGCATTACTGTAAGCAACTAAACTAATGATTTTATTAGGCACGTATTCTGAAAGGTTTATCTGTTAGTCAAGAGTTGCTTTCTTTATGCAGTGTTTGAAAACAGATTGATTGAATCACTTGCTCTACGGCTTAGTCACACGCCAGGGCAGGCTGCATAACACTCTGATCCAGTAGTTACTCCTGTGATATGAAACAAGTCCTTCTGAAGGGATATCATTTACAAACCTGCCCTTGGCAATCATTAACAGTAGTCTATTGAACAAGATTTAGTAAAGAACTGAAGAACGATACTGAGGTCTGACAGTAGCTCACTACAGAAGAAAGTCTGAGAATTCAATGAACACTATGGAAGTTGTTAAGTTGCTTGTTCAGGCTGAAAATTATTAAAATAAGCAAGTAAAAATACTGATAGAGACATACCCAACATCTGACCGACAAACCTGATGTTGGTTCTACCTGAAGTTCAGCCACTTCTTTCCCCTCACCCCTTTCCCAAAACACGTTTTTCTAATAATCCTCTGAATGCAGGTGTAAGGCAAGTCAAAACATTCTGTAAAGATTCTCCTGTTGCAAGCAAGCTGCTGGAAGGTGCTTATTTCACTTGGTGAGAGAGATTCAGTCACAGCTTGTCTTAGGCACTACTTTGCTTTTATGATTTACTTTGCAGAAATAAAGGCTCTTTTTGATATCAAAAACCAATGCCAGATTTGGTCCTGTTTCATAAATACTTAAGCTAACAGATTCATATCCCAGAAACTTGATGGCATGTAATTACTTGGCCCTTACATACATTATTCAGAGCCTACATTTTACAACACACTCTTTTAGCATATTGTAAGTAAACATCAAATTCACATCAGTGCCTCTCTTCTAAAAGCATCTTCGAGTTCATTTACAATAAATATTGCTCAAAGCACTCATTATCCCATACAATATCCTCTAACTCTTCTTATAATTACCTACCATAATATTGGGTGATATAATTTTATATTTGATACCCTTCAAGGGGAAAAAGAAGCTTCCCTCTCCCCTAAGGAAATGTGAAGATTCAAAGAAGAGTGACAGGGACTCAATGCTGAGAAGCAAATGTTACTGCACAATTTGGAATTTGTCCTGAACAAAATGTGTTAACCTGTCCCCAAAGCTGATACTGAAACAGGAACTGGAGTGTATGACTGCAAAGAGAACATGTAAAAGATGCCAACAGGATAGATGACAAAAAAGTTCACATTTTTTTTTCCACTATACATCACACATCAAGTTCATCTTCATTCTTCCATGTCCTCTGTGAGGCCAAATATGGAAACACTGGGAGTTCTGTGATCCTCCCCTGCACTTAAAGGTTGCAAAAAGGGGAAGGCAGCACCAACTCTTAGTCATGGTAAATTAAGGCGAATATGAGAAGTAGAGGGTAAAAATAAGAAAAAGCTAGCCACAGTTAGGAGGAGGCTAAAAACTTTGTAAAAGCCCAGGTTTAGTTAGTTCCTGGCTTTACCTAGAGATTCCTGAAAATAAGCCAAGGAAACCACACACATTAAATTTCAGCTTCCATACTGGATGAGGCAGGAAGAATACGGTTATATTTACATGTAAAGCCACTGTGGCAGAAATGAATGTTAGAAGGAAACATTTTTTCAATAAAGGGGTGCTCAAAAAATTCCCTTGAGAACAAGTCTGAGAATGAAAGGCACTTGCTAATTGTTTGAAGAGTGAATAGCCTGAACTAGTCCAACAACTGTAGCTGCTACCTTAAAAACACAACATGTTTTTATTCCCCAATATGAGCTTCTGGGTCTTTGGGGGCGAGTGGGTTGCCACTCTTCCTTTTGCTTTTGAAACGACAGGGCCTGCCATAAGTTATTTAAGAAGTTGAATATCAGTCTGTTGCATTAATTTAATTAATACAAACATACCAAGTCATGCTATTCTGCCACAGAGGAAGCTGATTCCCCACTATTCTTCTCAGGACTCCCTAAAACACCAAGGTTCACATACTAGAGGCGCTCACACCATTCAACTTTCTTTCCTCAGGTTGTTCTTACCTTCAGACAAAGCTTGACATGTTCTAAAAAAATAATGTGGAGAAAAGCTAATTAGCTCCTTAACCAACAAAACTGATAATTAACTATTAGCAATTAATAGCACCTTTTAGCTCCAGGAGAGAGTATAATTTTATGCCTGCTGCCATGCAAAAGGTTCCACAAAACTGTTTGGTTTTTTTTCTCCCCCTTTAAACTTCACAGCAACTTCAAAACTTTCCTATCAGAGCAAAACTTCTCAAACTTATAAGTTAAGGAAAGAACACTAAATATTAAAACACTCACTAGCTGAAATGAGCTTGGGTATCCTCAAAGAAGGTAAAATGAGAACCATTTTCTTCCAGTGAGTTGACTGTTGAATCATTTGAGAACATAAGCCTGCAAATCACTTCCACGTTGCTAATCCTAAGTATTCTAACTATTCTCTGAATGGCATAAAGCATATCTCCCCACTGGAATTGGAATAAAAAGAGACAAGAAAAAAGCCACAGCTCACAGTAGCCATTGTTTCAATACCAGAAGTGGAAGCCAGCATTGGCATAACTCTTAATCTGCTAAACTACTAGTTTATCTTGATGAAATTTAGTTAAACTATCAGACTGCTTTGAAGGTGTATGCTAAGAATATTTAAAAAAAAATACTCAGCAGCAGTTTCCAGAAAATAGCTTCCAGAAGACTAAATGCAGACTGTAGACACAGCTTTAGATGGAAATTTAAATACATCTAGGCCTTGAAAGGCAAAAAAATCCCAAAACATTTAATAAGGAAACACAGTCTTACTAAAGGAACATATGTACCAAATTAAGTTTTTAATATCTACAAAAAAAGAACATGTTTGACAAAGAGAGGGATTGTTTCTGAAACTGCTGATCCCACTCTTGATAAAAGAGCAATATAAATACTATTAGTTAAGTTTTCACCAAAGGGAGATGCTAGAGAGAAGGAAGCACACCCATCTAAGAATGTAAAATAGTATTAATATGCAATAACATAACAGACTTTAAGTGAAACTGAGACAGCAAATCCTCAGAAAGATTATCAGGTAAAAGGCTTCATAAAATCATCTGTATTATTCTCAACCTTAATTACTGGTTTACAGTAGTTACTGCATAAAAGAACACAGCAAGTGCTGCTACTTGACAGCCTTTAATTTTACTTTGCCTTACACTTTCTATCTCATCTTTTCAGGCAGCAGTTTCCAGTGTGATACAATACAAGGTGATGAGAATTGGGAATCACTCTCAGTTCAGGAGGATGAGAGAAGAGAACTACAGCTCAGAAAGAGGGAGCAGAAGTGGTGGTGTTTGGGTTTGTGACAGACTGCAAATGTTTTGTTTTTTCTTACTGAATAGGGTGGGGTGGGAACGAACCAGACACATTTGTCAACTCAGACTAGAAAACAAGAAACTTTTCTAATTGTTATGAGTGTCCTCCTTTCTCTCCACAAGCACAAGTATTCTTGTGACCATTTTACAGGCATTCAAACCTGTAATTCCTATCCTTCCCTAGTCAGAATGTGTTATGTGAATACAGGAGATTTAAAATTATATCTAGATATCAATAATAGATCCTGTAACTATCCCTATATACATGTATACACATATGTAAATTCGATGTGGTAGAACAGCTCAGGTAAAAAGAGCAAAATCAAAATCCATTTGATACTGTTTCATGTTTCAACCATACCAAAAAAACCATCCTAAGAGTCCCCACTGACAAAAAAAACAAAAAACAAAAAACCCCAACAACGACAAAACAAAAATTACCCAAAAAACCCACACACTGTAAAATGCCAATTCCCTAATATCAATAAGATTTTTATTTTTTTCTCAAAGTCAATGAAGAAGGATAACAGGTTTTAAGTAAACTATAAAAGTTAAATACTTTCCCCCATTTTACTCCAAAACTAGGTTAGGCTATTTACTCTCTCTTCAAAGAATGAAACAGCACAAAGAATGTCCAGGGCTCATGCTATTTGTGAAAGGAGTGTCACATGCAAGATGTGTCAGGGCCTCAGCTAACATTCAAAGCCTGACTCAAACCTTAATGAAATTGGTGACCACAGGGTGTGGAGAAAAATGGGTAAAAGTTGTTTGTTTTATTTTTTTAACATTTCATTAAAACAAACAAACAAAAAAAAAAATCAAAAAACAAACCCAAAACCAAAATGGAAAAAACCTCACAACCAACAAAAACTCACGACAAAAACAACCAAACTACCCTTGTCAAACCTGAAGTCTGGTTACTTCTAGTTCTTGGCACAGAAATGTGTATTTGCCATATATTTTAATTTTTTGGGTACCTTACAAGCAGAAACAGTAAAGGAAAACATTTTTGTTTGTAAGGTTAACGCATCTATAGCACCATTACTTTGAAAAAGCCAAGTATGTTTAATTTCTCTTCAGAGACCAGACAGAACCACCTGATCCTGCAGATACAAACACTTTCTGTATTTTAAACACACACAAGTAGAGGAGTGATAGTTCAGAGTACTGTCCACTTAGCTAGAAAAAGACGATGTAACACACCATAAGGCTCTACTGTATCAGATTATATATCATAAATATTTATCAAGTGATAAATACTTCTCAGGAAACATGTAAACAAGCTAATTTGTAGGGAGATCTTGTACTCCAGCAAGATGATTACAGACATCAATTATTTGACTACAGGCATATTATAGCGGTGATACAATTTATATTGTACAGAACAGAAGTATAACATGTGAGTCAGACAGAATTTCCTACCAGGGCACTACTGTTAACCTGCTTATCTGAACTGAGAAACACCTTTACTATTAAATAAACAGAGAATGTTTCCTTGTAGGAGAGAAGGGGAATCCCCATTCACTCCCTCACTCCAGGTTTTCCTACAGCATCCCTTCAAATCTCGTAATTTTCATATTGGCTCCTTCAGTGCCAGTTTTTCCTTTCTCTTTTTGCCAAAAAGAGTTGTTTTCTTTTAGCAGACAGAGTAGAAGCTGGAAAAATATTCCTTCCTACATAGTTGCAAAAGAACATACCACACTTACATGAGATTTGAACCTATCAAAACTTTTCAGCATCTATAAAAAGTCAGATCTAACACAGAATAAACTAAAACCCACAGGACAATTTCAGCTTCAGAAGAAAGTAGATTCCAACCATTCCTGTCACCTTTCTTGGTCTTCAATCTAAGAAAAAAAAGGCAAAGAGGCAACAGAGGTAAAAGACTTCAGATTTCCATAAAAAGGCGGGAAGGCATGGTTAAGCAGTTGTGAATGAGATGCATTTTTTTTTTTAATTTTCTCTTACAAAATAGAGAAAGAAAAAGGCAATTATAACACAGAACACAAGTGCGAGGCTCTGTGGTTAAGAAAGAACCTGAAGTCATTTTAAAACGTTTGCCAGACAACTTCAAGCATTTCCTTTCTCATTCCAGGAGTTGGCATACAAACTAGGCACACCTTATAAACCCTACCACCATCCTGGCCCTCATACATTTCAGTTTTTGCTTCATTAAACAAAAAACTCAAATAGCATATGTGCATATATATATATATGTGCCCAAACATTTACACATATGCATATCTTATCACAAAAAAAAACCCCAACCTGATAGTACTACTAAAAATAGATGTATGCCTTGCTCAAATGTGAGAATAAAAGCATGTTTTCCCTTGCAATTAAAGCACAATGAATGAAGGTGCCAAAGGAGATTGACACTGTGTACTCACTGATCGAGGGCATTTCTCCATATAGGGTACAAAAATCTCAAGTCATCATTTCTTTATTGGCATGTTGTTTTCTGTCAGGGACAACATATAATACCACCATAACAATATTGCACAACAATTTTACCTGGAGATAACAGTGGCCTTCAGGGGCATATTCTGGCATCCTTATAGGTTAGGAATTTTTAAACTCTGTTCTTTGAAGTTTCAGGTTTTGATCCTTTGACATTTTCTTAGAAATACTAGTTCACTGAAAGCAGGTAAGTCTCGTTAAAGGCATTAAGACCCAAAATCTGTTCTGAATCCCAAATCTCTAAGCAATGATTAAGGAGTATGCTGATACACCACAAATCAAGGAATGAGATGCATTTTTTTTTTTCAATATTAATGTTTTAATATTAATATTAATGTTTTACATCCAATGCTGTAATGAATTTCAAGTAGCCTGACTAGCAGAAGTTGGTTCAAGGCGTTTATGCAGAAGCCATAGCGGCTACTAACAAAAAGAAAAAACTAAAAAGAAATGGAGGGGAGGTATTAGAAGAGAAGGATGACTTTCTCTCTTTTGTCGCATGGACTAAAGCCATATTAGAGTCTGCTGCTATGTGTTGTAATAGAAAGGAACAGTTATTTGTGGCTTTGTTGGATGTGCAACCATTAGCATTACCACGGACTTCTCAGCTGAAGAGACTTTATTTTGGAGGGATGGGGAAGGAAATGCTTCCTCCCATATCAAACTCATAGAAAACCATTTACAATTCATGTTTCAGCTGAAGCTCCTTGCCAAGTTTGCAAACTTACATTGAGAGTCACCTTCTCTTCAACCCCATTAGAGTCTGTATTTTGCCCTTGCCCGGGAACATAAAACAAGACCCATTCATCTGTAGGACAGACACGCTTATATGGGGGCAAAAAGACTTGTCTTTCCTTGCCTGCATACTGAGTAAGCATCTAAAATAGCTTTAACTGTCCCACCAGTACTGGCTTGGGCTGGGCAGAACTGGCCAGGTCAGAGGAGGAAGAGCTGTGGTTTAGTCTAGACACAGCATTTCCCCTTTTCTTTACTATGGTCCTGCTTCCAAGCAAAGATCCTTTAGTCACTATGCTTCATGAGGACAGGCCTGTGAAAGAAAAAACAACAAAACACCTGCTATTTAAAAAAGGAAGAGCTCAGAACAAAGCAGCTGTGGTACAGTGTGGTATGCACCAAACTTCCCTTCCTGGAGGTTTTGCCTATGCTTACAAAGGTAGCACTAAGCATCCTGGATCCACCCTTAACACTGCTCTCAAAAAGGAGATCTTTGTCAGTAGTCTATTACAAAGGCAAACAAGCATGTTTAACCAAACACGTTCCGCCTCAAGGGCTTCACTTCTATAAAACTGCTCTCAGCTTACAACTCCTCGAAGGCTCACACCTGTTTCTTGACCACTGGAACATCAGTGCCAGAGCAGTTTGTACAGCCTGCATTCAGCTGAGGCACCACAACTATTCTTCAAATGCAGGCATTGTCCTGGACAAAAGCTTATGGGTGGGAGGAAAGACAGCTGGAACACACTCTGTGGGGGACTGCTGTTCTGAACCACCCTGAGCTGCCAGGCTGCAGGTACCTGCCAGCAAGCTGGTACAGGGCTGCATGAATTCTGCTGCCTGCTCTGCAGTCCTCACTGTCTTTTTTAATATTTTCATAGCTCAAAAACTTTATTATTTTAATTTCCAGACAGAAAATTAAACCAGAATATTTGGGTGAACTGCATCATACTTAAATCCTGACTACAACAGGAAAAGTTCTATTTAAAAATAGTCCTCACTATTGCTGGATACACTCCAGTTATATATTAGATGTTCATTTGGTACCAGAATTTAAAAAAATATTAGTAAGTGCTTGTATCTGACTCCACTTCCAAGCATGGCACATCAGTGTGATTTGTGAAACATGATCATCATTTTAAAACAGGGTAACAGAACAGCCTTTAAGTATCAAAGATGCCTTTGCTGTTCCTTCTTTCTCCTCAATTTTAATCACATTAATGTAGTCCCTAACGTGGTAGTCTACATAGCAACTTGGAAAAGTTACTTTTTAGTGAAGCCTAAACAACCCACTATGGACCAGAACAGTTCAAGATTTAGGGGATAATTGTATGATACCAATCTTTTTCAGCTTGTCCTGGCCTGCACTCCCAGTATCAGAAATATCAGCAGCTGGTGAAAGTCAGATCATGTACTTAGGTGCCGACAAGATGTGGTCACAACATGAAGAAAATGAAACCCAGGACTCCCTGTGATAGGTCTGTATTTCACAAGATCCATAAGATCTGCATCTTAATACTGGAAATGCTTTTTTCCTGAATCTTCAGCATCCTCTCTTCCTCATCTCAGTGGCAAACCTATCTCATCCTGACTAAAGACAGCACTTTTAGGAAGCATCAGGTGTTACCAACAGGAGATGAACCTGCATCCATCCTAGCTCAGGCACCTCTGCCACTTCTGTTTTAGCATTCCCACTGGTATCCAAGCTAGAATTAAAAATAAGTTTTACTAAGTCAAAATGGAAATTGTGTGGGCTGAAAGATCGTCTTGTTCTCTGAGAACTTCCCATTTTATTTCAAAACAAGGTGACACTTTTATAGTTACTCTTTGGTCCTAGGCATATTACAAAGATAAGGATCCCAAATATCACGATTCACTCCGCAGCTGCAACGCTAATTTTATATTTTAACTTCTTTTGGAAAGAGTTCGCTTTTTGGTGTCGTTAAAATGCCATTATTTCCATTCTCTCTCCGTAGAAACCAGCAAGCCAGCCTACCAAGGCTTCAAAAGCAAGTACTAAATCGGCTTTAAGATGAATCAATCCCAAAAAGTCTGACCGAAATACAAACCCACCGTGACACCCACACTGCAGGAGCACACGTGGGGGACACCCTGCTGCCTCCACACTTGTGCAGCACAGACCGCACAGGGATGCGCTGAAGGAGCCTCGGCACAGCAGGTTGGGGCACTGCACAGTGCCAGTGTTCCCACATCGGTGCTAACCCAAGGCAGCTTTTAGGAACGCCGGAGGTGCTGCATTGCTGAGCCACCTTGTGGCACCTTCGCTGCGCTACAGCAACACGCACCGGGGACGGGGCGCTGGGTATGTCCCAGTTCAGGTGAGAAAACAGCACCCAAAGATGTGCTGCTACAGCAGGCTCGTCTCCTCCCTCAGCGAGGAAAACGTGAATTTCGGAAGTAAAGCTACATAAGACCAGCCAAGCTCTAGTGTCAATCACCTTTTTTGTAAGCACTTGGTTATTCCAATTAATAGCTCCTTACAGAGCAACTTCTCAAAAGCCACGTTTAGGCTGTGCATACGGAACTTCCCATGGATGAGACAAGTGTGGTCCATGGTACCAGCTGGAAAAATATTCAGCAATATTCCATTGCTACCCAAAAGAAGGTCAAGAACAGGTATTCTTACAGTTTCTGAAGACTGGCTGTAAAATATTTTCACATGCAATAGTTTCCATACACTTCCACACACTGTCTTTGAAACAAAGTTCTACTATCCAAGGTTTGCTCTGAAACTGTTAAATTTCTGGGTTAATGTAACTTTAAAAAAGTGAGGCACAGCCAGAAAATGTGTGTGGGTCCTCTGTGGCCTCAGATGGAGAGGATCTCTAGGCATTAGTGAATCCATACGTATGAACTCTTCAAATGCCCTGCACACATGGGATAACCAGTTACTGCCAGGGCAGGCACAGCATTGTTCAGGTCAGCCCTCGTGTAACAACCCATTTTATTCCACAGCAATTTTTTTTTTCCACTTCTAAACCATAAGACAGTACCAAAACACACAGCTGTTTTTCATATGAAGTGAGCATTGTGTGGTAATGTAATCTTCTTACCACTTTACTGTAACCATTTCTTCAGGACATCCTTCTTGGAATAATTATAGTTATCCATTGTTTCCCCTTCTAGCCCCATGGAAAGAAAAGTAGCTTTTAAGAGTTAAAAAAAAACCAAAACAAGCCAAAACAAACCTAACACCTCACACACTCGAAGACATTTTAGATCCTTGTTTACCACTACATACTGTTCATAAATGTTTTCTGTACATATACTGCATACAAGGTATCAATAAATACCAACGTGCTAACTACAAACTTTTAAGATGAGTTCCAAGCCTCAAAAATCAAGAAAATCCATTAGACAAAATCCTGGCAGGACACAACACACATGCCATTTATAGACAAATAAATAACACAGACAATCTCAACACCGTACAAACAAGCCATAGCCTTTCCATCAGCCCCAAAATTTTCAAAGTAATGGAGAGGATTTACAAGGCCTTAACCAGCTTTATGGACTTTTCACAGATATTAGGAAAATACTGAAGAGTAACATTGTTGGCATATGGGGCACCAGATACTTCACTGCAACACCCATACTGTGGTTGACAGAAGAATAAAACCCGTGATTTATTTACTTACTGCCTTAATTGTTTCCTACTCTATCCTTTACTGAAGTCAAGAAACCACAATTACTAATCTTGATTCTAGTTCCTTTAATAATCTTGCATAAGATGGAATGTAGATAACCACAGCATAAACACAGAGATGCTCTAACACAGGCTCCTGCCCATTTCCTACCATCATCTTCACTTTCCTGCTTCCTTTTCTCCCTTACCAGAAAACTTCCTACAACCTATAAAGTTTCAGGTTTCCCCACTTCATCAGCAAAAAGAAATTAGGGTTGGTACTGGCAAGGTGAGATGTAATAGGAAGCTGCAATACAAATTGGCTTAAAGCACACAGCTGAACAGAACAGAATAATCAGCTCGATCTAAAAAAGCTTTCCTCTCAAGTGGTGGCTTGGAAGCTGTTCAGGGAACAACAATTAAAAAGAAAAACTAGGGACAGTTCTTTGAGTGGGCTTGAGGGCAGTCCCAGACACCTTTCAGTTCAAAATATCTAGTCCCATCCCCACAGCTTCCAAAAGTATTTCACAAACTTCATTTACAGTAATGGAATTCTTCAAAGTGTCTCTACTTGCATCATAATCTAAGGTTACTAATTTGGAAAAATCCTATCATCCCATGGATACACATATCTAAACCTTGTATGAAAACACTCAGTACAAAACCCACCAAGCTATTTAATTGCTTTATGCTCTGTTACAATAGAAGGAAAACATCTGTGTTATGTTTGTGGATTAAGGTTTTAACTACAATGTTAAAGAATTGCTTTTTCCTAAGACTAGAAAACATGTGTTCCTACATTTCAATCTGGACCATTCCAATTATCACCAACATTCTGAGCCAACACAGTTTTAAACATATATTCCCCAAGCATTTCCATTCACACATTTCCTTGCAGCAAGTATCTATGTCAATATCCACACAAATAAAACTTTGGGAAAAAAATAATTTTTAAGATCAACTTTCCATTTTATCTTCCCTCAGGAGATCTGGAGTAAGCAGTTTGTGCAGAAATCACATTTTACAATTACCTGACCTGAAAGAAAATGTCTGCTGCATTTCATGAAGCATTTCTCCCTGCTTACAGAGATTTGGGATTAAGACTACATCTGATACTGACAGAGTCATTTCACAGTTATTAAAAGCTAAATAACCTTGGTGCCAAAAACACAAGATTTGTACAAACAGGATCAGATATACTTTAAGCACTGAACAAGTTGAGATGTTCGTAAAGATCCAAATTTTGCAGAGCTGCAAAAGGCATTACAACGATTAGTCAACTTTGGATTTTAATGTTTAATTTCAACCTGAATCTGCTAACTTTTCCCATGAGTGCAGAAAGCTTTAAGTGCTTTATGCTGGTATTTAAGACCAAATCTAAATAACCCAAGAATATTTTAAAAATGGCAGTGCAGGTTAATTTAAGTAAACACTGTATAATGTATCAGCATGGGATTCTGCATTGGTCTTGCTCCTAAAATAATAAAAATTAATGAATGCTGATAGAAGGCATGTTTAGCAAAAAAATGAGTATTCAAATGCTAGAACATTAGACTACAACTCACTATTTTCAAAACAATTCTCTGTTCTTCAGTTAACTATTGAAATAATGGTATGAAATGCATTGAATGAGGCCTGTGTCAAAAGGAATTAGAAATATTCAATAACAATACAAAAACACCCTCAAAATTCTGAAATGCTGGTAGACAGCCCCAAATTAAACCTCTTCAGCAGCCAGACTTTGAATCCCAGTGCAGGACTTAATTACCATTCAATATACTAATTAATTATATACTAACCATAACATCACCAAAAAATACGGTTAAAAAGGTTTAAACAGCTTCATGTCAAATATATCCACAGTTCCCAAAAAGCAAGCCACAGGCAGGCACTGTTAAGGCTGCTCTCAGGCAGAGAAATTTGGTTTTAAATCTGTAACGTGGTACTATTGCTCAGGAAGAAAAGGGCTCATACACACAGGGCTTCTGCACCTGTAAGTATGCAACACAAAAGTCCCTGTTAAAACTTTTCTGTTTAACAACAGAGCTGATTCACACCTCATCTGCCTGCAACATCTTTAATCTAGATTGAGAAAATACTCAGCTCCCTTCAGTAGAAGAAAATGCATCTCCCCCTGTCTAAAAATCCAATTTCAAAAGAGCAACACATTTTTTTATTTCAATTAAAGAACACACATGCCAGAAACTTCTTTTATCTAACACTTGAAACTCATACAGTAGTTTATTCATGAAACTAAACCTGTAAATACAAACCAACTATTTATTTCCCCTTCAACAGCAAGTTTAATGGCCTATTTCATGTAAAAAATCTACATAATCCTACATTGTGGGCTTCAGCTGTTCAGGGTTACACAAATATTTATCCTGATTAATTTACTGTGTGTTAATATTTATTTTTACATACATCATTGAAAGTTAATACTTTTGTTTTAGAACTGAGATTTTCCAAGAACCAGCTTGATGGAAAGTCAGAATTTCACAAAGAGCATTTCAAACTGGGCAATTCTCTGCAATGCTTCTTGTGTCCAGCAACAGCTCTGAATCCTAACCCTCTGCTGGCAGTGCCTGGGGTTACCTCAAGGCTGGTGTGTTAATAACAGCATGCACTGAGTCAAGAAATAGAAACTCTCAGCTTTGAGGGGTTAAATATGGAAAAAAGTAGGTATTGCTTGCCAAGGGACTACCTGAAAAGCAGCAATTCGTATGGCTGTGCTTTTAACCGTGACTTCACTGTAGCTGCAGAGGGGCACAGGCAACACAAGGTTAACAGATAAAAGGTACTGACATCATCAGAATTATTTAGATTTCTTCTTCTTCTTTTTTTTTCTTTTCTTTATTTTTTTTGTTTGTTTTACAGAAAGGAACAAAGAAACCTATATAAAAACTACCCTGAAGTGTATATTCCCATGGCAATAAAGATCTAGTTGACAATAGCATTCCCTAAATCTAGCAATCTGATTAAGATTAGGAACAATCAATTCACTAAATTCAGAGGAGCAGAGGGAAGCTACACGTGTGTTTGTGCATTTAAGGGTTTCAGATTTTTAAAAGCACAGAAGTCTCAAGTGTATGCTTCAGATAAGTAACATTAATAATAGAACCAAAGCCACAAAGTCGTATACCGATTTCTCCATCAACAGGAAGATAATCCAGCAGTTCTAGACCATTACATGACTGCAGCTCAACTCTCACAGAAAATTTTCTTTATTTTTATGGCTTTCAGCAGCTCCTTTAAGTTTTTAATATCACATTTATTTTTCATTTTTATGCACCTACTAAATTTATGCAAAGTTCAAGGGAAAAAAAAAGAAATACTTTGAGTTTCTACTCTACAAGTGTAATTTGATTGAAGCCAGCTATGTTGGCATACCTATTTACTTTCAACTTTAATAATATTTTTTCTTTACTTTAATCATATTAACACTGAAAAGTATTTTTATTCTACAGAAAGAAACACAGCAATCCAGAAACTAGTTTTCCCTTTAGCTTTAGCAGAATATCCAACTACTACTGACATCTAAGTACTCAGCAAGGGAGCTGTGGTGTAGTCACAAGTCAGTGAATTTAAGAACAAGTCAATCACCACACTTAATACAACAGTTTTGTCCTCATAAAATTGTTTTGCCCATAAATCTGGTAAAACAAAGTTTGAACTAGAGACAAGCTGTTTTATAAAATATGAATGGAAAGATACATCCTAGAAAAGTGAAATCTCCCCACAAGGGACTTGTCAAATGCACAGTTACTTTCAAAGCATCTTAAATGTTTATAAAACTATATATGGCATGCAAACTAGCCATTTTATTATTAAGACCATACTTGGGTTCAGCATTATGCAG
Organism: Scytalopus superciliaris; assembly: GCA_013400415.1. Classification (NCBI taxonomy): domain Eukaryota; kingdom Metazoa; phylum Chordata; class Aves; order Passeriformes; family Rhinocryptidae; genus Scytalopus; species Scytalopus superciliaris. Next base: position 271,824 of record VXBX01006518.1, on the reverse strand, counting down.
TCTCTGTAAAATTGCTGTTTACCAGATGAGTTTCTTCAAAACACAGCACAACTAACATGCTAAGGACTACTAAAACCTGCAAAGTTAGGAGGGTGTGTGTGGTAAGAAGGAAGAACACCACTCAAAGACTAATGTAATTCTGGCCACAGATATGGATCTTATTAGCAGAATTTTCCAAACACTAAGATCATCTTTGGTGCTAGAAATAAAGCAAATAAATCAGTTGAAGCAAGAGAAAACCAACCAACAAAAAATTCCCAACCTCACAACCACCACCAATCACCAATACAGAAAGCAAGTTAGAATTATTCTGTTTTATCCCCATACTTGCCAGAGTTCTCAAGCATATCAAATATTAATGAAAAGTGCTTGTAATACAGCCATTTCTGTACCCTAACTTCAGAACCCAACCAAACAATAACAAACAAAAAAAAAAAAAAAAAAAAAAAAAAAAAACAAAAAAAAAAAAAAAAAAAAAAAAAAAAAAAAAAAAAAAAAAAAAAAAAAACCCAAAAAAAAAAAACCCAACAAAACAAAAGCCCCAAACCAAATGGTTTAGAAAGTTCTGTTAAAAGGGTTGTCCAGCCTCTTCCTATATTTAACAGGAGCCATATAAGGTTAGATTACCAAGCAGCTACATTTACTGGCAAAGAAGATAACTGCATAGCAAAAACGGTCTCTTAATTGAAATTGTCCATAACCAAGTAACTCTCTCATGGCTGGAAGTTAAGTGGCTATTGTATTCAGCCAGAAAAAACCTCTGATATTTTAAAAAGGATAAAAATTATCTCCTGCTTTGGTGAAAGAGTACTGTTTATCGTGATGCATCTCTGCTACTTCTGGGATTATTAGTCTATGTTCAAACAGCTTGACCCTCAAGATAGTTAGGACTTTTCTGACAAAGCTTTTACATGAAAAAATCAAGGTAGATCAAATTTTGCATGGAAACGTACTAGAGAAAACTTCTACTTAAAAAATACTGTGGTTTGTTGAGCACGTGGGTTTTTGTTTTAGGTGTCCACACCTCCCAAATCTTGGGGGTAGAAATTTATAAAGAGCAGCATCCCTAGTCTGATAGATAACAGTGTTTACCAAATAAAAGTAGTCTTCAATCTAGAGCTGAACCTTAGGAGGTGACAGCAAAGCCACAGTTCATCTGCTTTTCTGAAGCGAGCATCAAAGAGGTTGAACTAGTGAAGTACACAGACATGATCTGAGCTAAGAACACAAACTATCACCCATAACAGCTCAGGTGAGTACTATAATCAGTAGGCAGCAAGATTGTTTTTCCCTGTTTCAGAATATACAGATAACCTCAGTTTAGTTTTCTCCTAGAAAAGCTCAATCATTAATAACTTACTCCAATAAATTTTCCCTTGAAGGACTGAGTTTCAAAGCTATACAACCTATTATGGCTGTATCAACACATTTGTATATTGTCTTTATAGGCAACCACTAAACAAAACATCTACTTGTTTAATCAGAGCAACTAGTGCAAGAAAAGCAATTTCAATGATTATGTGCAAATTTGTTTCAGAGATGCCTTGGTCAGAGAGATGAGGATGAAATTGCAAGTTTCACTGAGCAGACAAGAAGTAAACGACTAGATATATATCACAATTTTAGATGCCTGCAAAGGAAAAACAGAGAACTGATTCTTATCCAGTTGATTATGTGACCCTAAAGTGAGTTGCCTCCACTTCAGCAGTCAGGAGTTGACATACTTTAGTTTGCACACAAGCTGTATCACAACACAAGCAAAAATACTTCAGCAGAAAAACAGAGAGGATGCAACCACCCCATCATTCTTTGTAGTTTAATGACGTTTGATTCATGGTTACTCTCAGTTTCAACCCAAGTCCTAGTGTGTACATGTAATTACAGGCTAATGAGATGCTGTAACAGGTGTTTCTGTGATTTGAAGTGGCTATTTTTTAGGTGAACTTTCTCATATGAACACACTGCTACAGCATTTAAAGGCTAAATGGAGCAACTGGACTCAAGCAGGTCTAAGAGCTTGTCTTTTCAGACTACCAGCTAAATATCTCCCTACCACCAATAAAGTATTTACTGCAGTGCTGCATCTCCAATAAACCATTCTATACTCCTTCTGCATAGATCTCCTGTAGCAAATAATTAGAAATTTCTTTTGTATAGATCTGTGGGAAAATTGACCTTACAGACTGTGCAGGCTGCAGAAGTCCCATCCTTCCTGGTGACACGCAGCCAAATCACAACGTACTCACTGCCTCAGCATTCCCTGCTGTCACAGGCTCTATATTCCCATAGCTCACAGGAATTTCTCAGGCATGTAGAAGAAGCATACCCACGTGGATGTGCTGCCAAATCAAGTAAAAGTGCTAAGTCTACTTTTTAAACACAAAGGCAGAGTATAGCACACCACAGCACAATTTATTTAAAAGTCTGTAAATGTAAGTATATGGAAGGTGAGCACAACAGTGCTGCTGATGAGGGTCTATAAAAAAGATTGCTGCACATAACTAAAGAAAAAAGGTTTTTTGGTTTTTTTTTTTTTTAATCACACTAGGTTTGCCTGTTCAGCACAGGGAATATTTGACTATTATGAAGTTTATCCTAAGTGCTTTCACTTAAAGATCTCAAATCTCTTCATACATTTGAAAGAGAAAACACTACTTTTGCTGCTTTGACTTCAGACTACCTGTTACCTCAGTAACCACTAAATAATCAGTTATCAAGAGAAAACAGCTTTAAACAAGTCAGTAACTGTTTAGACCAAAAGACATCTCCCATGGAGATTTGGGGCAGGGAGTACATCTCTCTAGAGAGGAGGAACAAATTAAGGAAGGTAGTGAAGATGCTCACAATGCCTAATTCTTCCTGGATTGAGGGAGTAAAAGTTGAAACTGCTGTTTGACAGGGTCTTTACTAATAGCAGCAGTACTTTAACTGTGACAAAATTCCAAAGTCCAGTTCATTGCACAGAGATGCACGAACCAAGGTGATGCTGCATAGTGGTACAATAAAGTAAAGTAAATGTGAATAAATCCCCAGAGCAGTTCATGCTGTTCACTACTATTAGCTGTTCTGATATTCAGAGGAGTCACACCCATTAGTAAAGGACAGAGTTCTCATTCCATAATTCCCCACATATAGACACAGGTAAGAGAAGAGACAAAAATGTAAAAAAAAAGGTTAGCTGCCTGATGCTTTAGGATTTCGGTAATATCTTAGCTAAAACATAAGTCCCTTAAACCACACTATTTTTATTTTTATATTTTTTATATAATTTTATACTTATTTTTATATTTTATATTTATTTTTATTTATTAGAAGTCTTCTGAAAAAAAGCAAAGTGAGGTTATAAATAGTTTTTTTTAAAAAAGATATGCCCATTTTCACTAAAACCTTTACCCTAAAATATTAAACTACTGTGATTATAACTACTATATTATGTACTATATCACTACTATATATTATATTACTACTATATTATAACTACTTCATTATAAGGAGTTAACCTCTCTCCTCTTATTTGAGGAAAGTATAAAATATTAAACTACTGTGATTATAACTACTATATTATGTACTATATCACTACTATATATTATATTACTACTATATTATAACTACTTCATTATAAGGAGTTAACCTCTCTCCTCTTATTTGAGGAAAGTATTACCCAACCACTTGGAT